>JAQIXS010000381.1:0-49283 GCA_034700785.1 Rossiulus vilnensis | reverse complement strand
GTGTCCAACTGAGAGGTGAGAGCGAAGTTTGCTTCTCGAGAGCTCAACTTACAAGTGGACATGGTTCTCGCGAATGAAAAACCTATTTTTCGCTTTCGGGAAGTTCAGGGTTCACACCGAAATTATAATTGAATTTCGCTAACTTTTGCAGGCTTTCGTAAATGTTCCTCAGACTTTACTTTAATATTTAAAGAATAAAATGGAAACAAAAGTTAGCAATTACTGATATTTTACTTATTTCAAAAGTTGGAGCAATTTGGAGATTGAGCATTAGTTTTGCAAAAAATCTTTCGGTGTTTTCCCTATCATTACATAAGTGAGACAAAATAAGCTCTATCTTAAGAGGAATCATAAACAATTATTAGAGATTATGATTACGATCGTTCTCTCCTCTGAAATAGACACGCAGCTTAAGCCTTGTTCACCCTGCCTCGCTTGCATGTGCTTCTCTCCTGAGTGGTCAAAGGTCAAAAAACACCGTTGGTGTGCCCATGAGTAAAAACGTTTCCTCCCTTTAGACGACCAAGGATGTTTTCTCTCTTGAGTTATCCAGCGTAAAATGCTAGCCATCTAGAAGTGCCCAAGAGACAAAAATCTTCAGCATGAAAATGTGCTTTCCTCATCTGTTGTCCAAAATCGAAAATAACCCGTTGTTCTCATGAATAAATAAACCGCCTTCTCGCTTGAAACGACCAAGAATTTAAAATATTGCTTTCTCGCTTGAGAATTCCAGGGGCATGACATGTTGTCTGTCTCATACTGTGCAAGAGACAAAAAAGCAGATAGTTTCTCCTTTAAGAGATCTGGTGTTCATGCGTATTCACTTATCTTTACGTTAGCAGACGTGTGCTATGAATTTGTTTAAAAGGATGACACCCTTGTTAGAGGGTTAAAAATATCCAAAAACGACGTTCTAGAGAAAGTCCAGACCTGATTGGAAGTCCACTCCATGGGTTGGCCAATACTGAGAAAGTTGTTCTAAATATTGGTTTTCCTTTTATGAGAACAGCTGTCCGGGAGACCTCATCAGACTCAGATTACCAAACGGCTGTCATCAAAGAACAAAAACTGCAGAAATCGCAGCAGCGAAGGACAAACACCCAACAAAAAAAAGCAATGCCCTTTGCTTATTATGGCTGCACCTGGGTTGACTGGTCATTACCGTGGCTGGCCTTTCATCGGCACGCTTGGACAAGCCGTCCAGCGCCGATGGTCAGGCGACAGTCGACTGATCAGGCATGCAACTAAGTTCGTTAACTGCGATCCACGGATGAGCGAGCGGTTTGTCCCGAAAGAAGGTCAAGCGGAAAATCGAATTGATTGGTCAGATAAATAAGGTATTAATACGTAAACGAGAAGGACGCGGGTGGCTAGCAACGGGCAAAAACTCAGGATCCGGATCGATAAGGACAACCCTTGGCTATTGTGCTCGGCGAGGGTGTCACGAGATGCCAGAAAGAAAAGCGCTGGGAAAGATGACCAACGTTAGCTGACTAGCATATCCTGGCGGATAAAAAGCGTGGTTTGCCACGTGTCTTTTGGGGCAACTTAAGTCATCCATGGTGTCAAAATGACCTTCTCGGACAAGGCATTTCGACAGAAAGCATGAAAGCAGTCTTAAAATTAATCATAATCAATATAATGTAAAATCATTACATTTTCAATAATTCAAAACGCTTAATACACTTTGTCCAATTTAAAATAACGTTATTATCGATTTCCATTAACAATAATAAGAACAAATATTGACATCTGCAGATGGTTGATTATTAGTTAGTTTTGCAAAAAAATACCTTTGGTATTTTCCTGAAATATTAACGTAGATGATGATTTAATGACTTTATGGACTTCAACTACAGGACAAGGAGACCAAAAAAGTCCCAGAAATGCATAAAATCAGCGTTAATAGGACAGTTTTCCATCTGCATTGGTTGTATTTCGCAAAAATTGGCATGAAAAACTAATGTCTGCTTCTAATTGCCTCATTTTTGGTTAAGTGATGCGCATCTTTATTGTTTCTTTTAACATCCAAACTGAAGTTAGATTTCGTTTGAGTTGACATTTCCCGGCTAGTTTGCTCCTATTTTGACAATAGCCTCTCTTTGTTACTTTTTCATTTCAATTTTATCGCTCTTTTTCTTACGGTTCTACAAGCTCGGGGTCGGCCCAGTTTCGCGCAAAGTGGGGTGCGCTTCTTTAACCCCCCCCCCCCCCACAGTTTTTTTCTTCTTTCTTCCTTCTGTGAAACTGACGTTTTTTGCCCCAGATTCTCGCTCCCACTCCACACTTCTTCTTCCTCATTAAAGCAGCGTTCAATGTATTGATCAGCCTTCTGTCCATCCAATATCCATGCGCGTTCCAAGAAAAAAAGCACCGATAAAATGTTAAGTTTTTCGAAATTTTCACTAGCAGAAAATTTGTTTTGGATATCGACCAAGTGAGACGAATGGATCAGAAGAGCAGGCTCAGCATTTCCGGGCTTTGCAAGGAAAACCGGCGTCATATCCGGTTCAAACATTGCGTGGTTTTCAGCGAACTCGAAGGTTTTTTTAAATGTACAAAATCTTACATTCTAAGGTCTAAAATGAACACCAGAAAAATTGCCATATTTTGCTCGTAATTTTGAAAGTAAACCAAACCAATTTCTGCATAACACATCAGCATATAAAATTAGAAGATTTTCAATGAAATTTGATAAAATTGAACTCCACCCAAGCATTCAAACGTGAAAATTGTTTTGTAAAATTAATATACACATTAGAACTTTGGAATTTCCAAAGAACATACATTGTATAGCTAATTTTACCGGTTTCTAAGAAAACCGTCTGGATGGTTCCATGCGACCGAAAAATCCTTTACAAGAAATCAATTTTTTGTACGAAAAAACGCATAGGATTATTATTCGATTCGGAGAGACCTTGACTTCGCCATTGGATCGGCGCCGCTGCGCCAGCCAAGAATCGATTCGGTGTGGATGACCAGATTTTATGATTTTCAAGGAATTTGGTTAGTGAATTTCTATGGCAATGCCTTGAGCAACCTCCGGTCGATATCGGCTGTGACGACCGAGAAGAAATTCCCGTTCTTCAAGACGACTCAAAAAGTTTGCCAGAATCAGCAATGTTCGGTGAAAGTAAAGTGAGAGAGATTTGAATGACAATTCAAAGCTTTCCAAAACTCTTGAAAAAAAATTCGCAGACGCGTTTTCGTCTTACATATCGTGGCAAAGAACAGTTTCGAATGGAATAGTTAATTCAACACAATGATGAAATTTGCGCCAGAAATTAAAACGTTGAATTTTGACAAAAACTGAGCCAGTTGTCATAAAGGTTCAGACAGCACCCATATTTCTTCAACTGATCCAAAATTGTCAATTCTCGAAAAGTTCTCAGAAATGGACCACTCTTGGAGAGTTCACAACACATTGTCCGTGCTCTAAAACTTCTAACAAAGTGTCCATTCTTTGAAACTTCTTACAAACAGTCCATTTTTCGAAACGTCTCAAAATTACCCATTCTTGGAAATTTCTCAAACATTGTCCATTCTTTGAAGCGCCATACAAACTGTTTATTCTTGGGAAATTTTCAAATCCTGTACATGCTTAGGAACGTATCGTACATTGTCCATTCTTTGTAATTCTTATTCCATTCTTAGAAAATTATCGAAATTTATACATTCTTTGAAACTTCTTTAAGCTATTCATTCTTGGGAACTTCAAATTTTTTCCCTTCTTAGAAGCTACTTCCATGTAAGAACTGTCCATTCTTTGAAATTTACATTTTTGGGCAAACTTGCACTGATACTCGATATCAGAAATCGATTCGAAAGTAAGTTCGCCATTTACAGCAGCTTCCTGCCCAACATGCCTGCCACTTCAGCTTTCGACCTGACCAGGTCTCGGAACTCCGACATGGGCAGTCTTTCGCACTTCCGGCGTTCCAGCGTGACACCCTGTTCCCGCACAATCTGCGAGCCATAGAAGCAGCAGCCAATAAACGTTAGAGCCCATAAAGCAACTCTGCAGGGATATAGCAGAATGGATGGCTGTTTGGCCATCAGACATGATGGCACCTGGGGGCGGTTTTCATTGCTCAACGCACACATAATATACTCTCCTGCGCAATGTGCGTCCGAAATCCACCATTTTTTCTTCCTTCCTATTTTCTCGGTGGTCATCGGACCTGCACACCGCTGGTCATCTCATTCTGCTCATCCTGTTACTTCTTTGATATGACATCATTTTTCTCTCTATCGTCCAAAGTGTCTATTTTTCACGTCTCAACCTGCGCGTCAGGCATCTCTTCGCGGTTGACCAACCTGCGCCGAACTGACCATTCGCCTTCCTTTATCTCCTTTCGCCCCTTTTATCTTAATAAGTGAGCAATAACGGGCGCCAGGCCTAGTTAGTCCGCTGGATATTCATGCGGCTGGCGCCGCGCAGGTGGCCGTGGCCTGGCTGACCAGCGGTCAAGCGCTTAAGATGATTGCGCAGAGGCGATGGACGGTAATTGGGAAAATGAATGGGCGAGCGCCAGGTCCGTGGAGATTCGGAAGGACTCGCCCATAAATCAGTGGAGGAAATGTGGCTCCTAAGTTGCTCCTTAGAACAGCACTAGAGGCATCCCCCTCCCCCCTTTGAGTTGCTGTCAAATCCTTTGGCCAAATTACATCGCCAAAAAAGAAATCAAACAAAAACACCGAACGCAACGTTGTCAACAACACAAAGCTTGCAGATAAATCTGCAAACGCAAATTTTGAAAACATTACCAAAAGTTACGAATTTAATTATCAAAAAGCTGTTCTAACATCTAAACTGCACGAACATTGCAAAGCTAATATGGTGTACATCGCGTAAATAAATACCAAAACAAAATTAACTAATTGTTATGAAACGCATTAAATACTGGTCTACGAGCAATATTTCAAGTTCCCACTGAAATTAAATTCAAGTTTCCAGACGTTTCGGAAACATTTCTTGACTGAAACATATTTCTGGAATAAAATGTAAACAATTTACACACTAAAAATATTTCTATTTGCTTCAAAAGTAGAAAGTGTGCTATGGAAAATAGAGGGATTCTCTATAATTCTCTAATAATAGAGAATCTCTATTATTGCATAAGTGTGACTAGATTTGCTCTCGTTTAAGTAGTATCATAAACAATCATTTGAGATTATGACAATTACTAACAACAGCTGTAAAACAATATCGCACCGATATTACCATGAAGTAGCATCTAGGTTTTATTGTATTCATTAAATATTCGGAAAGATTAATTAAAGTATATTTGTAAAAAAAAAGTTAGTTAGCAAAACACTGACAAAAGAGATAATGTTCGAAAGTAACCATAGATGATTTACTACCCTCGATTTGCTTTAACGTTTCGACACCAGTCATATTTTTTAAAAAAAAGCCATTTAAATGTCTAGGCAACGCCTAGCAGGCTACGAGCAGGCAAACATCACAAAAACTGAAGAATTAATCAATTATTCTTCCATCTCCTATTTTGTTGATAATGCACCTCTAGGCAGGTTACTTATAATTTATTAAGCAATGCATTAAAATAGCGAGAGAAATAGGAGCAAAGGTAAGAGAAAAAAAACTCAAAAATGGCACACAAGTGCCAGTACTGTCTTCTGATGCGTACATGCAGCATAGGCATTCGCCATTATTAATGCAATTTTCAGTAAAATGGATTTCTCAAGAGCAAAAGGAATTTTTTTCATAATTCATCTTGCAGGCGCTTCTGCAAGCGGCCAACAAAAGTAGGATTCAAGATTACAGATTGCTATGTTATACTGTGCTGTGTTGAATGCAATTTTCTCATACCTGCAACGAATATCATCAGCATTTTTAAAGTTTCAGAGGTGGACACTCGTATTTCACAATTTTACGAATTAGAATCCCAATCTTTATTAGTATGCAGTTAGCTTGACATGTTGGAAGACAGGATTACGGCCATAATTGGGGAAGAAATCCACATCTCCACTTTCGAATCAATTCAGCGCATCCCAAGAAAAGCACAGATCAGCAGAATTTCCCAAGGAAATATGCACTGCTATTTCCTCACTAACACACAACGTAACTTTCAAAAATTGTAAAAAATTAAACAGTATAATCTGTCTAACGTTTGTTTTAAAGCTTGTTTACAAGTTTAGCACCACGGAAGGTAGTGTTGTGTCCAAACCTCTAACAGCAATACACAGCTATAGCATTCTTCATGCACTCCTTTAAAAAAACGTAATTTTAAAAAACCGAAATGCATAAAGTTTACTCTGGTCTGGAGTTGAGAACTTCAATAACAAACCTTTGGATACTGTTGATGGGGGTCAAAATAGCCCACCTGATACCGAACAAACCAGCTATTTTTAGATATCGAAGGTCGGTTTCGACTTGTTTGTTCTTTTTTGCTTTTCCAGTGCAACCTACGTTGAAAAGCAGTCAGTTTGACCCACTGGAAGCCAGGTCTCCACCCAAAACTTAAGGAGAAATACAGGTCGGCTTTATCGATTTCAGAACAAAATGGCGTCCCTCGCTTCATTACTCCCTTTAAGGCTCGCTCCGTCGCCGTGGACAAATATAACGGGTTTATCCATCCAATTGATACTTTTAATAGCGTGAACATCATTTCACAGCGTAGATTAACAATGCGTTGGCGCTGGGACCCTGGGGTTGGCGAGGGGGCGCTGCTCGACCCCGCTTCGCGAGTATCCATCCAATCTTCGTAACCCCATTGAATTTCAATTGAATTTCTTCGGTGTCTGCAGGAATTACACCGCTCCCGTGTATTTATCCATCGCTGTTTCGCGTGCAGCTCCCAACAATGAACAGAAAAAATTAGATAATGGCACTCGAGTTAACGGCGTTTCGCGAGCAGATTGCAATTTCCTCGTAGCAAACGAGCATCAAATATTGAAAAGCAAAAATAATGCGACGATGACAAAAGCTGGGAAAGAAAACAGAAAAAAAGAAGAAAAAAAAGCTCCTCCCGAATAATCATATTCGGGGGCAATATCCCGAGCGCTTTCAAGACAAGACACTGTAATTAGTTGAGCGTAAGAACAATGGGAGACATTCGCAAGCACAGAAGTGACACCCGGCAGTGTTTCAGAAAACGACACTTTATGCAAGTAAGCGCCCGACGCAACAATTGAATACTAAATCACAAAAACATATCTCCTTCCCCCCCCCCTCCTCTTCTCCCCAAAAAAAATACTTTTTGCGCAGAATGAAGTTTGAATCCAATAGATTTTCTTTTGATTCACCAAGAACATCAGTAACTTGTTATTCGGTCATGTTATTTGTTTTTTCTTTGCCTCAGTTTCAAAACTACAATAATTATTTTTTTCCAGAAAGTTGTAGTTTATTCCTGATTTTCTACGAATTAGTTTTGTGCAATACCCTCAGAAACGCTTGCTAAGCATAATGGTATTTTTAAACATTACACCGAGTTTGTAATTTCAGTAACACGTTATTTAGCAAAGATGTTTTCTTCTGTCGGTTTAAAAATTCCCATGACCATAAAAAACAATTCGGTGACGAAGTATATTATTTAGCCAAAATGTCTTCTTTCGTACATCCAAATCTGCCAAATTTAACAAGTTATCTGCCTAATTTAAAAGTTATGAAGTGCAGTTCACCAAGACACGTGTCATGAAAAATACCATAATGAATTTTAGCAATTTTTTAAAAAAGTTCACAGCACGTTGGCAGGAGCATTCCCGTGCGAGATTTCCAAGAAGATATTTGTGCAAATACTAACAAAAAACGTTGCTGGAAAGACTGGAGACCGGTTACACCATGCATATTCCAAAATCTGCAATGCCAATGGACGCCCTGACAAAAACATTTTTGTGCATTGGCATTAGTTAGCGGAAAAATATCAAGCGTGAAAGACGAGACCAGGGACAAAAAATATGGAACCAGAAAGAGTCATTTCCAAATCGCAGAGCACGGAAGGAAGTCTTCGACGACGATGGTCGTGCCAACTCTTTTCTTTAAAACGCAGAAAAATGTGCAGAAACCGATGAAAAGAGAAGGAAGCTGTTCAACAAATAGCCCCACAGTGGCATAACCAGAAATCCTACAGCTGTCACGATTCACAAAGAAGGCGCTGGCACAAAAGACGCTCTTTGTGTCCACGTCAGAGCATTTTGGTCACTTAAAAAACTTCCTCAGCTTCTGCGTTGTTCACACGAACAAATAGTCTTAGTTGGCATGAGGCGCTCGTACCAAGGGCTCCCGCACTTTTTTTCACGTTCGGCATCGCCTTCAATTGCGAGTAAAAAGATTGAAAATCTTTTGTTCAAAATCTAGGAAACACGATCGAAACGAGAATCGCAGTTGACAGCCAGTTTGGAAGCCTTGATGGACCAAAGGAGGCGCAATGTACTCGAAATCAAGGGCCATTTTTGTGACTTCAATGCCTTTTTGAATGGCAAACGTTGCATGTGAGCTTTGATAGAGAATTAAGTTTCTGTTAAATCAAGGATTATTCAGAGATATGTCAATACCATCTGAAGAATAGAAGGGCCATGAGTTGCTTCTATGTTGAATCTGGTGAAAAACTCGGTATATATGTACAGTAGCTATAAGTGGCGATGTTAGTAAAAGGTTTTCTGATATCACTAAGCATACTGATATCCGTAGTCTCATGAATATACGACTGAATTCTTATAACTTATGGTTATAAGAATGCAATGTTTTTAACAAAAACAATGATTCCGAAGAATTTATTTCAGTTATTAATCAAACAGGATCGTTTTAATTTACTGATATCATTTTTATTCAAGTTCAGAAATTAAGCCAGGTTTACGAGCTTAGAAAGTGCGTCTCAGGCAACCGAGAAGACTATATTGCTAAGCAATTTAACAATTTTACCAGAACTTTAAACCCATGTATTCAAGATTGATTACATCGAAACAACTGTAGAATTTACATAGTGATAAGTTATTTCTCAAATAAAATTTGAGTCCATATCTGACCATAAGTAGGCATTTGTCCACCATTATATTACGGGGAAAACGAATGATCCACATTTTCATCAGGTGGCTTCAACTGAATACATGTATTTTTAAAAGAAAAAATATCAACAAAATAAAAATTCAAAAAATAAATGCATTCCAAACACGCAAAGTTTGCAATAACAAGCAGCCAGTGACAAAAGCCGAAAGATCTTCACCCCTAACATGTCGATTGTCGATCTGGGAGTTTTAAAAAATCCCACAGAAACTATTACTCGCTCAGTTATTCCTCTCCCCTAGGCCTTTACCCTTCTCTCTCCCCTGCTCAAAGGCTTCTCTCTTCACGAAGAAAAAAAAAACCGCATGATCTTCCCATACCAGGTTTCCTAGCGTATCATAATACCTATAGCGAATTCTGGAATAGAGGAATGGGGGTTTACTCTTTTTTATTTATACTTCAGTTTATTCCCTTAAGGCACCTCGTATAATCAACACTAGATTAACCCAATGATCAACTCATAAAAGTCAAACATCTATTAAGGAAAGAATGGAGGCATGGAAACCGGGGGAAGTCAACGATGTGGAGAAGGAGGGGGTAGGGCAAGCCCAAGGGCCGATCAAAAAACGGCCATTTTCGATAAGTGGGCATTTAACAGCGCCTGATGGCAACGAAGTTGAAATGATAAATCTTCAGCCCCGCTAATATAACTTAAAACCCACATCTACAATTCTCTAGATTTCATTCACATAACGCATAATTTCCGCCAGAAAACTGCATTAATAATGATTCAAACGGTTTTTGAACGCATTTGCTCACTGAGGATGTTTACTAGTTTTCAAAAACCAGTTACCGGAAGTCGTTTGGAAAATACATTCTGTAATGCGATTTAGGATGCATACGTTATGCAACTTATTAAAAATTAAATAAGTGCAAATATATCTTCAGCCCTGCGTATCTCAACACAAATTTCCAGATGTACTTCTTCAGGACGCAGGCTTTTATGCCATTTTTTGCATTTCCAAATAAATTACTTCGTGGAACATCACATTTTGTATGCATGTGTAAACCACATCTGAATTCGTGCTCCCTTCCGATTTCAAAAATATCGCAAGAAACTTTTGAATATTTTCCTTAGCCAACCTGTTGAAGCCTATGGACTATTCCCAAAGAATTTTTAAATGCAGAACATATTTATATCAATAAAATAAAATAAAATATAACAGCATTCCAAGTAAACTAAAACCAAGTTCTGTTGATGGCAAAACCAAGAGTAGTGCTGGTTCTTTCTAATGGTATGTTGCCAACTTGCATTAGTGATATCACTATAATTTTAGTGACAGTGGTTTTTTGGACTGCTGATATCACTACACTTTCTACTAATATCAGTAGATTTGCACTGATATCACACTGATGTTTTGTACTGATCTTCCCACCAGGGCATGGTTTAGAAGGTGCAAATAGTGACAATGCGTTTTAATCTGAAATTTCTCGAAATAAAGCCACAACACTTGATAAAGAGCCAAGGAAACCTGGCCTAAAAAATCCCAGCCTTTTCATTTCGCCCTCTCCCATGAATTTCATCGGTTTTGAGGGAGGCTTCCTACCTCTTTTTTCTGGTGCCTAAGAAATGAGCAGCAAGAAGCGCAGCCCTTGGCATTTGCCAGTTTTCTGCGTTGCTAGCAAGCGGCTGTAAACTTATATTAAGTCGTCCATAAAAACCAATAATGTTAATTTAAACCATCCTTTAATGGGCAAAGAAGGCTGGCGTGCAACGGCGCTCGCGTTCACGGCCGTCATTTCCGAGGGAGTGAAAAACGCCCTTTTTTTACAAAATCGATTCGAGGAAAAGAGTCATAAATATGGCACGAAAAAAATTAGGCTAATTTTTACGAGCCACCGAGTAGTCATCAGCGCAACGCTAAAACGAAAACAGACTCAGGCTAATTATTTAATAATTACAGCGAGGTGAAAACATAACGAAGACAATTAATTATCTTTCCGTTTACTTATAAATTCAGGAAGAACTCTGAAGTAGCCAAACAAGTAGCAAATAAACGCTTTGCTTGAGACGCGAAAAGGTCATTGGCTAAAGTGACAAGTTTGGCCATCACTCAATAGAAGACAGTAGTCTTCCAGATATTTGGCAATCGTAATCTTGAGTGGATCAACTACACCGGTACAAAAATATTAGTTTATAATAGTCTGCTAAGTTCTTTAGCAATTTTAGTTCAGGTCATTTACGCAAATAAAGACGCATTTTATCATGTATTAGATGCACAGCTTGTTGCAGTAATTTGGAAAAGTTACCTTGTTCTAAAATATTTACTCAAATAGCTTACAAATTTACATAAATGACATCAACCTTTTCCACAAGAAACGCCAAATGGTCATTCTTTTCTGACTTAATGATGTTCGAAAATGTCACCAGAAATTCGTCTATGACATCAACTAAAGAGCTAACCATGTGCTAATGATCCATAAATCATAATCATGCTCTAAAACGACATCAAGCTAAGCGAAAAAATGATATATTTCAGATTGTAATTTGGTGAAATTTAATATGGATGTTAGTGATATTATGACTATTTTTGTCCTTTTTTTGTGTTCCAAATGAACACTACTACCCCTTAGTATAATTGTAATTAAGATTAAACCATACAAACTTAAACGTAAATTTACATAGAGATCCTATGGCTCCAAGTGTTATCACACACACACACACCCTGTACGGCGATCTTACTTAGCCGCATAACAAACATTCTTAGCATCTCTGCAGAATTTGTCTTACAAGATTTCAAAAAATTTGGAAACATCTCGAATACTCGAAAACCCTGCTTTTCTTTCTTCGTTTTTTTAAACATTTGCAAAAATGATTCTCAAGACGTGCACCACAGCAGACTAGGAAATCCTCTTTGGGGTAACATGGTCTGACAATTCCGACAAAACCATTGAATCAAAGCCTTTCTGAAGCAGCTGCGAGTAGATACTAATGAAGGCGACGCTTCAGATTAATTAAACTTAAGCTCGCTACATTTAATTAGCATGCGTTTTTTTCCCAAATCGCTGGCATTCCTATGGGCCATAAATAACTATGATTAGTGCCAGTAGGCGGCGCTCGCGACCCGTTTCCGCGCTTGTAGTGCCGGTACCAATTGGCCGTCGCAATAAAATCAGCAGTAAAAATTCAATTTGGTAACCGCAAATATTTGTTTAGTGGCCTTATTTGCCCGCGCACGAGTTACGGAGTGTTCATCGGGACATCAAGTCCCAGCTTTGGCTTGGCAACTTGGCATTTTGCGGAAATGCCCAAATGAAAAGCGAAAAACAAATTCCACAGGAACACTAACAATCCGTGCTTCGAGCTTGGTTTTGGGGCACGACATCCGAAAAGCAATCCAATTAAGAGCAAGGATGAAAATAAACGATGGAAAAATCACGCGCGATGAATAAACTCAAACGAAATTTTGACATCTGTGAATAGCCATAGGCTTTCAGAAATCAAGAGTGGGGAAGGTATCACATCTAACGAGAAATTTACCCAAGATGCACTGGTCACATAAGTCTTTCGCAACCATTTAATTATTAACAAATCTTCAATGGGCAGTTTAAGATAAAAACGTGTTTAAACCCTTCTTAACTATTGCCAATAAAAATTCGAATTAGCAAAGTTTGTGGTAAAAGATGGTATTATTGAACATTGTCTTGCTGGAGCCAGACCCAAAGCATGCCCATCATACGAACAAATTATACATTTATGCTTCAAATACTTCTGATTGATACTAAATTGATTTTCCCAACCGTAGAATTGGTTGTCCGCTAGGGTCTGAGCTATTTTATAAAATAATTAAAACAAACAATTTCACCAAAATGTTCTCTCAATGAAACATCCGAAAAGATTTTATAACGGTTTTTTTTTTAATGCGTTTTATTTTAATATAAAAATACACGTGGACAAGACATTCTAATGGTAACAAATAAATCTAGCAGCTTTGCAATAAGCATTAGAAACAAAAAATTAACCACCCATGAATAGTTTTGGAAATGCATCAATTTCACTGAAGTGTTTAAACCTTATTTGATTCCTTTATCTGAAAACAACAACATTGCTTTTCAAATAAATTCCTATGCAAGTAGTCATTTAATGGCCCACGCTCCCTAAATTGAAGAAAAATTTCTTGATTTTGCAAAGGTTATATTGAGTTTGAGATGATAAAATGACCAATTCCGGCATGAAGCAGATGCTCCAGGCAGATAGCAACTTGAAGCCTTAACATTCCAGCAGCATTATCGTCAATATTTTAGTACCAATATCAGAACGCTGCATTACAGTATTAAAAGAATTTGCTTCAGGAGCATCTGACCCTCACCAAAGATAAAAAAAACTCCCCCATATCGTCCATGATAAACGATTAATCCTCTTAGGCAAAAGCGGGCTCCAACTGACCATGGTCAATTCAACAGGATGAAATCATTTTTGAGATCAATAAGTGGGAAAGCTTGCAACGACCGACGTCCGTGCACTGCGGGTGATAAAAAACAATATTGATTCGAAAACTGGGGTCTGCGAATAACCAGAGTTGATGTCGTTGATGCAGGTGAAAGGGAGCAGATCCGCTGATGAATTCCCAGAGTCCGAAGGCTTCGAACAAAGGAACGCAACGAGAATATTGGTTTAAGGGCGTACAAACTCTTGGCGAGTTTAAATACTGGCAGAAGATGATTGTTGACAGTTGTTTAGATTGAAAGTGCAGCGGATATTCAAGCAAATGGAAATGTTGATGTGGAGAAGCATGCAGTTCTGCGGCAACCAGAGTAGGCACGCAATGGCTTGGGCAAACAACAAGAGCGAATGCCAAACACACCGGGCTGCCATTCACGTGGCTTGGCCAGCAAATCCGGTGGTCAAGCGGAGCCAACCACGCCACAGTGTGGTCAAAATTGCGGGAAGGTCACCACGACAATAAGCAATTTATTTGGACAGTAAATTAAGCAATTTTCAAAATGAAAGAGCAACAACTGATATCAGCATGCTCCCAACATTCGATTTTATAATTAAGGCTAAGCCAAAAAGGGTGGCCACCATGCAAAAAAATACTATTTTTGCTTCAAATAAACGTTACAGTTGCTAAATTATTTGTTTTCCTGTGTTGAATTGGTAGAATTCGCAATTTATTTGAACAATACGAAAGCGTGAAAATGAAAGTGTTGTTAAGCCTGACTCAAAACGATGCTCACAATAAAATTAATTATAATACATTTTCTATTTAAATACTTGTCATAATTGCATTTTTCCCCGCATAGAAATGGTCGAAACATAGGGTCTGCGTTGTTTTATACATGTAATTTGAAATTGCCTTGTTTATTTATAAATATTTAAAAAATTAAATTTAAGAAAAACATTATGCGAGCTCCTTCGGAGGGTGCACAGGATTCTAATCTGCATTTTTTACAATTAAATGCCGTAACAAACAAAAAAGATATTTCGAACCTATAGTGAAATAAAGCCAATATTTTCTAATAAGAAACATCAATTTTTGCAGCTCTACTAATTTCTGGGCAATCGCATTTTTATCGTTAAAATAAACTAAAGTATTTATAGCATAAGATAGTACTTAAATTTATATTAGTATTTATAAACAATTTAAATGCTGACTATTCCTGTGCAGCTGCAGCATTAACTAAAATCGACTAAAAATTGCCCATTAGAACATAAGGAATTTCCCTGAATTTTCAAGCAAAAACGGACATATTTGTTAACTGTCCCAGCGACCATTTTTCTCTTCCGTGTTTGGGGGTAGGAGTTTACTGACCTTCTCTCCCCCTACTTCCGTTAGAATTTTGTGAACCCCACCCCCTCCAATCTCCGGAGAAACAACTTACAACTAGCTGAATAATAATTTATAGAAATGGTTCAATATGTCCAAAAAGGTACCTATATTGCAAACTATCATTTTGAAGTTGACAAAAAAAGTAAATTAGCCAGGAATGGTGTTCGAAACATCAAGAAGTGAACCACAATGATGCGTAAAGATATACATCCGAAAATACATCAATGCAAGGGTGATATGAAAGTATTGAATAGAATAAGTTCCTGGATTAATTGGATAAACACGAACTCTTAAACCTATGTTAGACCCCCATCTGGCATCAACTGCGATTTCATATTTTCAAATGGATATGTTCTCTGTCAAACATCCAGAACTTTAGCCTGATGTCAAAAACTTTCGGAAGACATTACAAACTTCCACAATTTACTGGCTTCAAGTGCGTCGTAGCTGTCTTGCCCTGGCAGCAACCAAAAGATTAATAAGGCGAGCACAAGAGTCACGGTGCGGTTAGACCGGTTTTTTCTGGTGGATATTTCCAAATCAAAAAGTAGAAAAAAAATGTGCATTAAATATTAAAACCAGCACGGGAAATGAAATACGTATGGTCGGGAATGGCATGAATAATGCATGTCCCCTCAGCCGAGAGATGAGACGCACACCTGACTTTTTCCAATACGCCCAGTCCAATGATGAAAAATAAAACAATAGCATTCTTAATGTGTCTTCAAAGACAAAAAAGAGGGGTTTGAAAGGAAAAAGCCTGGATGAATGGTGGCTAGAAAAGCCTGCACGGAGGGCAGAAGCAGTCCATCGGATATGAAGAGGCGAGGGAGAAGGGGGTGGGGAGATTCACCGGATGAATGATTGCAGGGCACACGACAGTTGGGGCTCCTAACGTTGTTAAGTAGATTTATAATTTAACAATTAATATATCAAGGATAGACGAGGAGGACGTTGTAGAGCAGAAGTTCAATTTGCGAGCACGTCAAAAACAATGGTTCGTGACAAAATAATGGAATGGAACACAATACATCCATTATTACGGAGGAGGCAGTTCGCTTGCCTCTTGAAAAGGATGCCAAAACGAATAAATACCAATTGCCACGAACAATGAATTTGCAATAATACTAATAAAAGAAAACAGCGAGCTTTGGGCAAGAGCAGAGTGACGCTGCCAGCATCTTGAGGCGATCACCAAGATGGCCGCCAAAAACTTTTAACAACAGATTTTTCCCTGTCGTAATGTCGCTTTAATTTTCCTTGCTTATTATCCTTTACTGACTTCAAATACTCTTCCTCAACCAGTAAGTCAGGACAGCAATCTGAATTAATGTCATCCCCACAGGTAGTTTCCTTATTCGTAAAAATTTGCCTACGCACTACGAATTTTCCTTGTGGTAAACCACTGCACTTTTCCTGAAGAGTATATAAGATTAACTGAAATTAAATAATCAGTCCCATGATTATGAAATGATTTTAAAGCTAGTGGATAGCATACTGGTGACCATTACTGGTGAAAATAATCTCAGATGGTCTCTTTCTACTAAAGTATTTCTCTCTTGAGGTTGTGAGCTGAGAGTGAATTCGAGACATTAAACCCTTGATTTTTGCCAGTGTCTGCTGAATTATCGGTGGCATGCGTTTTTAGGAACAAATTTTATATGATACGCTCATTATTCCTCTAGAAATTCTCTCAATCAATTTAGCTTCCTGTCATCCATTTTCAGTCCTTTTCGGACCAATTCAAGTCCTTCATCCACTTGTTCTAGCCCAATGGTTGTAGTTCAATTCAGTACCATACTGCTAGTAACGATATGCCATATGGTAGGGCAGGGAGGAGCAATCCAACAAATCAAGGAAATTTTCTTATCATAGCTTTAGTTCGATCAGCTTAATGCTTTTCTGCCATAATCAGTGCTAATCCTCCACAATTTTTCTTCAGAAATGCGCATTCCGGTTCCAACAATTCACACAGTTCCTCTTTACATGACCCGGCAAGAATTATTTGGCAACGAACCACTCAGTCACAGCTTTTGCTACAGGAAGAGAAAAGCTTTGAAGCAGGAAGGACAACTTTAAATTCTGCCATCCCAAAAACTACAACAGCCGTGCAAAAAGTTTGACCTCCGACCGAGTCGGTGGCGTGTTAATGAACAGATCGATGCCAACTGGCAGCGCAATGCTGAGGAACTTTGGGCACGACACGTAAGTGGATTTACTAATCTGCCATTGGCTGCCAATGCAGTCGATATCCCGTGGATCAACAATGCATTCGAGCACATGGCATAATGGGTTTCAGCGCTGCGAGGCTTTTTCAAGACGGGCTAACAGCGCCTGGGCGGATTGCGGCCATGTTGCCTGGTAACCCAACAGCAGGAAGAAAAGGTTTAAATTCAATAGACACTTGATAAGGTGTTTGACAGCAAACAAATGGGCGTTGGCAAACTTCACATTATTCCAATATGCAAAAAAAAATGCCAGAATACCGTTAGAGGGGCGAATGCAGAAGCATGGAGTTAACAACCAATTGAAAAACACAATTGAAAAGGGCAAAGAAATAGCCATTTCCCTACTGCCTCATGCAGTGCTGCCAAGAAGGTCCCTTTAGCTGAGATATGTCAGAACAAAAATCCAGTTCTAGTTTGGTGTTGTAGAACTGATGGAATTGTTACAGTACAACTCTTGCCTTATAATGTTTTCACTGTTCATCTGTTTCTGATTTATGGTGGTAGTTAAGAAATATTTATGAACTCCTACATTATGACGGAATCCTATTTGATCCAGCTTCAATAATCCAGGAACTGGCTTCCGTAATCCAATGAGCAGAATCAGATCTCTTGTTTTCTTGCATCAGTCACAGGCAATACAGTCTAAATGCTTTAATCCAATATCGATCAGTTTTAGTACTATTTAATTGAATTTGTCTTATTTAATGGAGCTTGGGTAATATTTGATTTAAGTTCTGTCATTTGCAGTAAACGTCTGTCCTATTTCATTTGATTACTGCAACATCGTATTGAACTTTGTCTTATTTCCCGTTCTCATTAATTTTCATTACTACAATAGATATAAACAAATCTATCCGCAAGAAATTTATTTCATGCAGTTTTCTAAAATTGCCATAGTAATTGTGATTCATTCCCAGTCCATTTGTTCAAATTTTATTTTGTGTTCGTTCCTGCCTACCAGTTCGTCTATCCTTATCTACTTTCAGCCATAAGCAATCCAGCTCCATTGCTCAACTAATATAAAATCCAACCTCAATCCGTTCTAAAATGTCCTATCACAAATAGTGACAGGTTTAGTCCTCTTATAATTTCACAACCCTAGCTCACCGTATTCCATTACTGGTTCACATTTTAACTTATGTTTTCAATGCCAGGATATATCAAAAGCCTAGGAGGCATTCCAAGATGGCGTCCTGGTATCATCCAAAACCGTGCCACACGTCGTCTATCTTATCGAACGCTGATCAAGACATATTTGGCAATAGATACAACCCATTATTTCATCATTAATCGCTTTTATCAACCCTCCACCCCTAGTCCTAACGATAGCAATAGAATTCAATTCGCAATCAACTTCAAACAGCTTAATTGGCAAGTTATCGGTTGAATAAGCAACCCTTTCGACGCGCTCCAATCTAACAAGAGATCCCACGCAAGATTGCACACGGATGCCGATCGGCATTTGGCCAAGAGAGATTCTGCGAGAAATCGCCGGATTTGTACTGAGATAAGGGAAATTTGGCTGTACTCACATGTCCAAACTGCTCGAAATAATTTTTCACGTCTTCTAGCGTGGTGGGAGCTGACAAACCTCCGACAAATATCTTCTTCGTTCGTGTAACCATCTGTAAAAAAACAAAGAAAAAACATTTAGGACACCATGCATGTGAAAAGCTCTCAAAGACGTTCTGGGATACAAGTCGCAAGAGCTGGCTTCACAATGCGGGCGAATGCGAGTTTGGAACGAAAAATGATGCTTAATTGGTTATCAGGGCTTTAAAAACGTCTATTTGTAAATTCTGACAGGTACTATCAGTGTAATTTTAAATTTAATTCAACCTCCCTGACATTTCTAGATTTTTGTAAAAAATAAACACTCCCTTACTATCACAAATGATTATAGAATAAAATGAAAACATTATTTTAAACGTTGAAAGAGTACGTGCATGCTATGGAAAGTAAGAAATTCCCTAATTTTGCTTGAGTGTAGCTATATTGCGATTTTGGCAATTTCAAGCTTGTATTTTATCTGATGCAAATTTTCCTGACTTGCACAAACGCCTGAAATTTCTGACAAACCAGGTCAATGGGAACCTTGTATAACACAACGTGCCAAAAAAAAATGCATTCTTATACTGCTATTGCACGTGATTCCAATCGCTAGTAACGCGGTGACATTAAAGAGATTACTATTTACACGCAGAATTATCACGTGCATTACATTTTTATCAAATCAAATTAACCAAGTTCGCACCCCTGGACAGCTTGTGCACCATCTGTGCAATTGCCGTTGACAGCAGTGATAAAACACTGAGCTAAACTACTCGCCAATGACGTCATCGTATCATTGACAGATGAATTTGCATCATTTCAACAACGGCAATCACAATCACTGTTGCATTGTTAATTCACCATGCATAGTCTGTTCTAAACTAGAATGGAATAGGGAATTCAAATTGACCAATCGAATGCAAGAGCTTGTTTGTAATTAATCATGTCAAGTCCCATTAAACATGGGCCATCTTAACTCTGTTCGGCATACTTTTTTCTTTTGTGCCTTCATATGCATAATGGGTGTGGCTTTCCGTGCTGGAACGCATAATCTATATATAAGCTGAATATATGCGATTGGTCTTGGCTCAGTACATTCTAGTTTTGAACAGACTATAGTGATACCCTAGCCAATATTAGCAAATACTCGATGCTCTTGTAAGAAGAGAGCAGGAATCAATGAGTGGCCTTGTTATTAGCTGATTTGCATAATGTAAACGGGTGTCCCTCGGTTAATGTTTGTAAAGTTAAAGGATTCAACCATTGTTTCGTCCTGTACCGTCGTGGGAGGCCACACACAGGACGCATGCGCTGTCGCCCACACGCAGCATCTGGAGTGCAATCAGACCAAGCATATACACAATATGCGGAAAAATATAATGGCGCACCATCAAACCACACCTTATCTAATCTTTAAATAGGAGCAGACGTCATGAGGTAAATATTTAAGGCAGCCATTGCCGCTCTCTCTACGCCTCAAGGATAAACACGGAGAGCGTTGCAGCGAAACCATAACGCTGAGATTAATGCACTCCTTCAGGGCCCTTTTTCCTATCAATATGGCCTCTCCTGGTTTCACAAACCCACAATCAGCAAAACCCAAAGTCGGAGTGAACGTTCTGTTAATGAGAAACCAATCCTAACTACGCTTCCCTGAGTAAAGTAGACCACGATACAAAGAATGGTTTAATCATAGCCAGCTTTCTTTCGTAGGATTCTGAACGATATTATACAACATTCTCAAAACTATAATGATGTTATTTTGACTAACAAAATGAGCAGGCATCCCCTCTAGTCCATAGTTGTGCCATTTTTGTAGACCAATATCCCCTCCCTTGGACCGTCTCCTAATTAGTTGTCGACAGTCAGATGTGAATTTAACCAGGCTTCCTACGACTGGCTTTTAAATGCTAATCCTAAACAGCATCACAATGTGCTGCACATTTCCAACAACACCATGCGAGCCTTCAACAGTATTCTTACTAACTGCTGCCAAACAAAGCTAATCCTAGCCTTTCTAAATATAGTTGTCAAATTTTCCATCTTGAACCTAATCCCGACCAACTTTCGTGCGCTTGCAAGCAAATGCTCGAGGTTGGACGATTTATGGCCCATCCTACACATGAGATAAAGGGCAAAATGTCTTACTTTCTAAAAGTCCAGTCTATTGAAAACGAACGTCAACTTATCAAATTCGTTGAGTCAATTTTAGATAAGAGAAGCATATATTGATATTTATTCCATTGGAGGTGCTTTTCAATTATTTGATTGCGATAGGAGAAACTAAACATTTAATGAAACGGATAGAGGTCCAGTAGCTTAGCCAATGACAGAAAGACAAAAATTGACCTAGAAAGCCATCTTGGAGGTTTTAAATGAGACGAATATTGGCGTCTGATTTAGACAACGATTAGACAAGATACTTTGGTAATTACACTTGCAATTTTTCCTACAGAATATGGAAAAAGTAACTGTACAAGTTTACATTTAATTGTCAAATATTTTTCCACTAGTTTTCGCCAAAATTAACTTATACGCCGTATTTTCAAACTGTCACAAAAAGCGATTTGAACAAGTACAAAGAATACCAAAATAGTCCACAATTTGAAATAATATTTTTCTTTCTACAAAAACGTGAGCGATAGAGGCAAAATGTGAATAATAAAGGAAACTGGTAAAGCTACTTTTTTCCAAGCCCTTTAGGGTTAAAACGTAATTACCCAAATTCTTTATAAACCCGAGCACACAAAAAATAATCCATGCCATAATTTTCGATCGAAATGCCCCAAGATTTGCCCAAAGCAAGCACGGAAGGCCATAGCATAACAACGAAGCTTACATTTTAATAAAAAAGTTAATTAATTCTAATAAACTACAATTAGCGAGGGAGAAATCTAGCCAAGAGATTTGGCCATTTAATCAACTTCGCATTTCCATTAATTAGGCCCGCGAAAACCTGATACGAAATTAGTTTTTCTGCTCAACGGAGGCATTTCACATTTTTCATCATTTTGCCAATTAATTGCAAATTTGACAACCCCATGTTTTGATAACACTTACGTAAGAGCGTGCTGCCGCCTTGGATCTTTTTTAATTTCACCGTCTAATTTTACGGTGATCATCAGCAATTAGCGTTTTAATGTCTTTCCTTAAACTATTTTGGGGGAAAATGCACAAGGCGTGTTTTTTTATTTCCAGAGGTTAAGAGGAACTATTTGATATTTAATTATTAGTTCGGAAAACTTATTATCCTAATTTGTCACAAACAAAATAGGGGAATGGCTGACGTCACGGATACTGCCCGTCTAATTACTGGCAATTTACGAGAATTTTAAAATTTTCGACTACAAGAAGATTTAGTCCTTCGTTACGTTGCCAATTTAGTCACAGGTTGCAGTGACGTCACTGTCAGCTTTTCAATCGAGATTCAAGATTTTTGTGGAAATCGCAGCTGTGTTATCGATACTCAGGAACCTTTATTTTCGCATAATTTACTGGGATTTAGTGAAAGCAACAGACTCAATAGACATTCAATGTTCAATACACTTATAAACAAGTATAGAAACTTCTTAAAAGAAACCGGCAAGTATCTATTACTGATCTCTTCCCTCAAGGAAATATTATACATTACGTGCCCATAACATACATGCAATTTACTTTATATTTTCAGGATATGAACATATAGAGATGGCCATATCTGTAAATTGCGTTATACGGTATGTACTGTGCATGTACATTGTATGTAAGCATAAAAACATGAATATATTTGAATGTGGACATTATGTATGGGTATATTTGGATATGAATGGACATATGTGGCCATAAAGATCCATTTGTGGATATTTCCCTGGTCTAACCATATATTGATTTAGTAATATGTCCCATCATATTTACTTTTCTACTCAGACAGTACCACTAGGAGGAGGTTGTCAAAATTGGAACATAATAGACTAATGCAACCAACGTGTACAACTGGCAGCGCCTCTACAAGCCCTTCTCGGTATCTGCCACGCAATCACGTATGCAAGGCGTTACCTGATCGAGCTGACCAGGGCATGTGACCAATCGTAATAAAGGCCAAGACCTGGAGATTCACGCAAAACAAGCAAATTTTAGATTGGAATGGGCTATGGGTTCGAAAACAGGGCCTGAACGTCGCCCGTCATGGCGAAGTGCGAGAATTTGACCAAATATCGAATGACGAGCCTCTTTAATGTGCATCCGAGCATCAAAATTCGGCCATTCAAAGACCTGGGATTGAAGGGCGAACTCACACGACGCTGTCATGCTTCTGTCAGCAGCTCAGTCATGCCAAAGAGGCTGTTTTATACCAATTTAATTGGCTTTCGCGCATCAGCATCGGGCGATCATCAAAATGCTCCTTCAACGAGATGGCTTTCCACGCAAACCAGACAAAGAAATTAGGCAATCTCACGGCTATTTGGGAAGGCTGAAACTCCCGTTCTCATCTAAGGAGCCATTAGTGGCTAACAAGCCATGGACCCCAGACGATCGGTTGAAGTGCACGCACTCTTGATTAGTCCCGATCAAGTGCATGCACGCATTTCAAGCTTTTTCACTTGAAAATCAGTAACGAAAAAAAAGTACAAACTCACCATTTCTAGGAATACTTTGCCGCATGCAGCCTCTCGGAATTAATTAAAAGGGTATAGCGTCAGTTTATTGCGTTGCTCTGCTTTATATAGAAACACCGTCGACATTTAAAAGTGGAAATTACCAACCGTCTGGTTCATAATCAATGAGATGACAAACGCTAGCGTCACCTTGCGTACGATCAAGCAGCGGTGCCCCAACTCCTGAACTCAAAGCGAAGTACTATGTGCAATCGAGGAATTTGTCAATGTTGTCTACAGATTTGGCAATCTTAAATCAATCGTTATATTTTTCAAGGACGGAGCACTTTTGACAAAATCAATTTAAGAAAAAGGCATTTTTTCGTTTTAAATTGATATTTTAAAAAAGTTGTAAATACACCGAATTGTGCACGTGATCTAGATATCTTGAAAATGTAATAATATAAATTTATATTGATAAACACGGAGAAATAAAATACACACTAAAAATACTTTTGGTTTACCCTAAAGGATTGCAAATAAATGACTAGACAGCATGAGATATGCATCGAAACATAAGCACCTGTGAATTTGGCAGATTCACAAAAAAATATACTTGTACTGTACACGTGTCATCTTGAAAATGTTATGACAATTTAATATCGATAAATACTTAGAAAATATCAAATTGGCATGCATATACAATGAGCAAGATTTCAAATGACGTACATGAATAAATTGACCTTACCCAATCATTACTAAGGCAACATTAATAATGCCATTATCAATAATCATTACACTTTCATTAGTAATGTCATTATCAAAATATAATATTTGCAATTAGCGTATAAGGTCTGTTGTACATGGCATAATCGATATTTACGTCTATTCTACTGAATGGTTGCCTTTCTAAACTTAGTGTAACAAATGGAGCCATTCCACTGCCACATTTAAAAAGCAATTTTATGTTAGCGTTCTGAAAATTACGTTATTAACGTTGCAATAGGCGTGAACCAGTCTTAAATTTGGTAACTCACATGAGAATTCCAACGCTGAAAAATGTCTATCCCAAAATGCTGTACAGCACAACAAAACTTGATAAAGGTCAATAAAGTAATGTCACTCATTCGTAGCGCCATCTCATGACTTTATCAAGTTAACATCAAAACAGCCGCGATCCAGACACGTAACCTATGACCTTCAACCCTATACTGGTCAATGACTGCGCTAAGGCAGTTTTGTTGACAGCCTTAAAGATAAGTAACGATTCACGTGAAACTTAATGTCCCATTCCACCAAGTTTATAGCCTTAATAATCTGAAATTTATGTAATTTTACAGCCACGAGTCTGTTAGAATTAAATATGGCGTTCGTTACGATTTTATATCGAAAGCGTCTTATGAGATCGTATTATAAAAAATGAAGTTGCTCAAATACTCAAAAGTTTGTGTTTGTATTGAACAACGTGTTTCAATAAACAAGCTCTGCTTCAGAAGCAAACCTGGTAGTAAATGTTTGTATAATGGTAAATTAATTGATGCTTTAACAAAGCACGATAACAAACAAATACACTGTACAAAGAAGAAACTGAATATGTCAGGAAATAAAAAAGATATTGCTCGAAGCTTAAAATACCGCCAAGTTTTGAAATAAAAAAATTTTAAAAAACCCTGAATTTAATTCAAGTTAATCTTCGCCCAGAAATCTATTTGAGTTCAAACGCTGTTTGCGCTGGCAGATGACAAGACTCAATTTGTGCAAACATATTGGAAATGAAAATCCGCGAACCTTCCCCTCCTGAGCAGGGGTCCAATAAACTTAACATTGAAAAATGCTTTTAGATAAATGATTCCTACATTATGACAGTGTCATGTCCGATGCGTACTGTAGCCACGCAAATTAAATTTACCTTTATTTAAGGTTATTTGTTTCAACTAGATACCAGCACGATATCGAAGATCAGTGTTTCCACGGCGGATAAATACGCCAGGCATTTAACTGTTTAGTAAAACACTTAGATCCATTGGTTCACCCAAGTCATTATAATAAACCACGTCAATTTGAATCTATGCAACATTCCAAAGACCTTAACGACCTGCAGGTTCATTGAATATATGATCTTTGAGGACTTCTTGAAACGTCGTACATTTCACAAATTGCAAATGAATTTTTTTTAATGAATTCTTCTAAAAGCCTTTTCGCATTTATTCCTCACTTATGAAAAATTAAGTTGATGTCTGAGAAAATCTGACTTGCCTTTGCTTTTCCATTTGCAGTAGATATCTAGCTCAAGTCATTTCCGAGCTAGTCACCGAACCCTCCGTTAAGCTTTTATTTTCCACAACAGAAAACAATCGAACCTCTCATACTTGAGTGACTATTGATGTCATCACAAATTACCCGCTATCCTGACATTAAAACGTTGTAACTAAAGATATTTGCCCGCCGGTTTCTACGCGCGGCATGAAATTTGTCGTGTCCACCCCGATGCACGCCTCTAATGCACTCGGCCATCCTGGCAAAGCCATGTCTGACTCTTCAATTAATTTCCACGTCAGTGATTAATTATTCACGGCCTAATGATGGGCTTAACGAGCATATGAATAGACATGCAAGAATGCTTCGATGCATTAATGAACAACTTATGTCCTAGATATCGCTTATTGATACATTGCCTGCAGACGGCAAAAAATATTGGAATGCGGCCTCCAGGTGGGGCTTGTAGATGCTAAACGCTGAATTTAAAACAGTCATTTTTTTATCCTAAGAAAACGACAGGGTTCCTACAGCTTTAGTCCCTCGATCTCCCAGGTTTTCTATTGTAAAAATGTATTTTTCCCTAACCTGTAGTGTTTCATGTAATAAGTGAAAAGAACCTGCCTTTAAATTACAGTGTACATGTATGCTTTTGATCAGTTGAGCCAAATAGAACTCGGTCCCCTATATTGAGATTTAGGGAATTCTAACCTCCACGCATGGTTCCATAGAAGAGAAATGAAGCCAAATAGAAAGATGTCCGCCATATTGGGGTTTGAGGGCAGACGCCAAATCGATATATGAAATGTGATTCAAAGTCAAAATGAAATTCTGATTCAAAGCTACGAAATCCCCTAACTGAGACAATCGACAGGTTCTGTGGGAACCCGTAAACGATCTGTTAAAAGTTTGACATGTTATGCGGAAATGTCATTATAATGTAATTAAGCAAAGAAATAGGTAGTCAGACGTATGGGACACAAGGAAATCAGTTTTTAGTCCCTTTCCCAGACCGAAAGATTTCATTTCGCTTAGAACGGTCTCTTGATAGCAGGGTCAATGGTCAGATCACCGAATCACATGTGGAAATGCATATCGATCGTCTCGTACAAATTGCATGAATTGCAAAGATAATGCTGCGAACGAATAAAAACACGATCATTTATCCCTTCATGTTTAATTTCAATAATTTCTGCATTTTTGTAGGATTTTTGAATAGATGAATAGATTACAAATTACTTAGCTAAAGTACGTGTACATGGCGAAACGCTAACGTTGCAAATGACTGCACTTCCTTCGTTGGTTGCAGGTTTCTACCCTTACAGATATTTGAAGCATTTTCAAATGTGCACAAAATCCTGTTAAGCCTGACCGCTCCAAAAAGTCACCTCTGAACGCATGCAGAGACGCACGGTGGGAAATGCTCTGAGATTCCCTATTGCCTTGGCAGTTTTGTTGGCAATGCACTGGGGGCGTCATCGTTTATGTTTCAGAGCCCATCATGGGTTTGGGAGTGAAATAAAATCCCTTTTCTTTTAATATTGGACGCAAAATCCGCAACAAAATCCACCCTTTTTTTCTGAAATCCTATCGACTTTCTCACTATTCGTCCACCGCAGACGCATGCTTCTACGGCTCTTCGTGATGTTTGATATAGAGGTTACTATGCCCTGTAGTGACGTTGCTGATCCGAAATACAATTTGCGATAACGATCCCCACGAGGCACGTCAAATACCAGCTCACTTGCAGCTAACGTTGGTGGACGAGCTTTTTCGAGGATATTGGAAAAAGTCTCAAATCCCCAGCGCTTTTTTTACATGGTAAAAAAAGAAAAAAAATCCCTGATTTTCGGATTTTCAATTATTGATATTTAGCAGCATGTTTAGGGCACATTGCATGGTCGTATTTTTTAATTTCAGACAATGCAGTGATCAATATCCACGCATGTTCACAAATGGCATTGGGTGTAATCCTACTGTAATCATTCCAGACAGTATCCATCCACAAACATGCAGTAGGGAGAGAAAAATGTTCCTTTGCACAGCTATTAATAAGGGATTAATTAAATGAGTTCATCAACCATTGGTTTATGCATGGTTTTGTTGCTTTTGCATTTTTGCTTTCAGAGTTCACAAATACTCTTGTATAGTCAGATATTCTTGTACATGCAGACTACACAAGAAAAGTACAGTGTATTCAAGCCAAATATCGCTAAAGGAGCTACCGTCTTTTATTTTCTTCAAAAAATCCACTCATCTGCCATCCTGCAAAGAAACTTCAAGAGTTTTCTCGTAATTACCCTTAAGTTGAAAACAATGTTGATTAAACAAAACTCGTTCGGGAATATAATCCCATCAATTATAACTAATTGCTGCCAGCATGAGTTCATCAAGGCTTTAATTAAACTTGTAGCATACCAGCTGTTAACTTTTTGATCAATAGCCTATTGGCAAAGCCGATTAAAGTTTCGCTAATTAAAACCCAAAACTTACTTGCAAGACGATAAAAACTGCCTATGCGATACCATGTGCTACAACAACTAACTTTTAAAAATAAAAAAACTAGGACGCCGTGTATAAATGACGTCGTCCGAATAAATTGAAAGAAATATCACACTGATGTTACTGATCAATAAGCTAGTCTATAATCCAGTTCTATCGAAGAAAACAAGCCTTTTTTTCTTCAAATTATCTGTTCATCAATATCGCTGATATAGCTTTTGTCAGACACGCCATCAGTGCAAAACGAGCAGTTCCAAATGTTACTTTCAGAGGTGGCTGTCGTCAGGTCGTTTTTTTGCGCAGCACACAAAGGTAAAGGAAGTTACGAACTTCATTTTACGTCTCAAACTTACATGAAAACCTGACCTGGGTGGGGATAGACTGGTTGCCTCTTTAAACGTACGCACTGGAGCTCATAAACCAACAATTCGTTGTTGAGGACATTATGCCCTAAGTGGCAACAATGCGTGCGATTGTTTGCAGAAAAATAAAATGAAACAATAAATGTAAATGAAATTTGCTAAACCCCTTGCAGGCAGAACATTAAGGAAGATAAACAATGGGCACATCCATTGAGGAGAGGCAAAGGAAGCGAAAGAAACCCTATTCCTTGAAAATTTAGCGAAAAATAAGCCGAAAAGTAGTGCATTGAATCTAATAGAGCTACAATAGCTAGCAAATCCATTATAATACCGATTATAGAGTGGAAAATTTGCTAAAGCAATATAATAGAGCTAACTGCCTTTAGCTGCATCGATATTAATCTCTTATTTTTGTATCGCGAAGTAAATTATAAAAAAAAAATTACATGCACCCTTTCTGAATTAATCTTATCGAAAAACTTCCACAAAAAAGCTATTACAAAAATTAGAGCAAAATGACTTACAGAATACTAGATTTAATGAAAGAAATATCGTACTCATCGATTTTTAGTACAAGTTATGACTGACCACTGACGTTTTCTGACCCATTAACAATCATTCATAGCGACTAAACAAGAAAATTCCTGGAATTACCAGTATTATTCTCCAGCCAAACCCAAAGAGTCAATAGCTAGTTCAGAGGCATAAATCTATTCATGCTCCATACTGTTACTGTAACGAGAAGAGAAAATCATGCATTATCGAATTCAAATCCGATTAAAACTGATGAAAATGTCCTTTCTTCGCAGAAAACCACATGTTCGAACTTGACAGTGCATCGCAGCATGATAGCTTTTTGCAATTTATTATTTATAATAACAAAACGACTCATAAAACAATGGTGATCAGTGGAGTTCCATAAGCAATAACCATCTTCTTGCATCAAGACGCCTTTATATTGAACAGGCAAACAACCCTGCGTCTTATTTGCATCACGATGATTGTCAAGATTTCCCCATTTCACAATTGCGAGGCACTGCAAAAGCCACTATTAATTCCGTGCTCGGCTGATCCCAAATTGCTCAAATGCTCCTCTTTTCGGCTGATGGGCGAGTGCCAACCATCAACAAACCGCAAGCTGTGGTAATCTGGCAAATTTGGCATTCTGTGAGTTTAGTTTTAATCATAAAGAATGTATAATTAGACAAGCTAGAGGGGAAAAAGAAACAATACATTACTCTGCAGCCTCACCTAAACACCAAAAAAAAAAGATGTAGATGGTTGGCTGCGATCGCATTTCGTTCGGCAGTTGTTTTATTTCGTCGTATGCACGGCACGACCCATAAAACAACTCCCATGCAGAGCACCGTATTCTGGTGTAGGAGTAACGGTAGACCGAGAACATTACACAACAGTAATCTCCACACGAAAATATCTCAAAGTCGTAATTCTATTGTGAAGTTACAATAGTCGAATGACAGTCGTAAAACATTTAGGGATTTAGATGCAACTGTTTTTCTTTTATAGGTATTTTCGTGCCATAAAATTCATGATGGAGGCCGGAAGGCGGGACAACAATGGGAACGGATAAACGAAAGTTGCACCGAGCCACAAACGCCAGTCGGACAAATAAAACAGTCGGTGCTAAATTTTTGGGCTTCCAATCAAAACCTCATTGCCAAGCTTCTACTAACAGCGCTATCATACTGCACAATGCAACTGACTGTATGCATTGATTTTTAACTGATGGTTAAATGCTAATGCCCAAAAGGATGAAAGGATCACGGTGTTACACAATAGTATGACTATCTAGTATATAGTACCTAGTATCTCACCTAGTTAATAAACTAGGTGAGATGACAGCCGGTATATAGTGATACATAGAAAGCTGCTTGAAAGCCCGACCTAATAGGATGCCACCATTTTTTCTTAAAATACTTATTATAATTGTTAAAAAATTTCTTTTTTTTTCTAAACTTGGTCGTCCATTAGGGTCTGCGTTTTTTATATGTCGTGTTTATTTATTGATAAAAATAGCTTCAAAAACTATTGCAACGTTTTTTAAAATATTTTATTTTTAATTTGTTATAAATAAACGGGACATTTTCAAACTATAAAAAGTAACTCAGACCTTAGTGGAGGACTAAATTATTTATAATAAGTATTTGAAGCAAAAATTTGCACTTTTGAGCATGGCAGACATACTTTTAGCTCAGCCATAATACCTCACAGATTACAAAACAACCAAGCAGCTGACACCCAGACCGTCTAATTATGGGTTGACGTCCATGCTGGCATATTGGCTTGAGGAGTGAGGATGATACCACCAAAGTTTGACAAGTGAAGGGAATGACGTCATACCAACGAACTGCCAAAGAATTACGACAAATCGTTTAAGTTTCTTTTGGCCAGACCTCAAACAGATCTATTAACTACTGTTAGTAAACTATTATCAATGGTCTATTACTGAAGTAGGTTGAAGCAATATGCTAATGCTCGCATACCGCCAGGGTATACATACAACCTGCATGACGTCCAAGCAGTATCACGTGTCAAGTGCCCAGGGCTCAAGGAAGAAAGCGTGGGCAGCAACGATGCAGGAGCGTGCATCAAGATGCCTTGATAATCATAAATGGACAATGGCGTATGACGTCATTTCAGGGCCGAGAAGACCTGACATTTTGACAATCTTTTTCATCGATTATCCCATCAAAGCCAGACCAATCGATGGACTGGTTCACAAGCGAGACAGACGCTGAAGAACACGTGCAGAACACGTGGACATGCACACCAGGCCCGGATCACCAGAGTTGGTTGTCGTCCAAGAGATGCCATCCATTTGGCAGGAAGCGTTTAAAAAATACGCTGCCCGCAGTTTTTAGACCCAGATCATGAATATGGATGGTTGGGTTGGAAGGAGGACATTTCGCCACACTGTTACTTCCTAGTCGGAATGAATGGTTGGAAAGCGTGGGTCGATTAATTAATCACCTCAATGATTAATTACATTCAAGGCCTGGCATTCATGCACCTGTCAGTGCTTTGAAAAAGATGGTGATGTATGGGATTGCAGGGATGCGACGGAACCGAGGGCCGATTAACATATCACGAGGGTGAAACCTTCGCAAAATCGACTGCAACACGGAACCCAACACCCACTTTCTTCGATGGCTAAAACACAAGGTGCCAAAACTCTTGACGTTCATGTCAGGCGTCCTAGATGGCGCTGCTTGTTCACACACCACTATTAACCGTCTTAAGACGAAAACGACGAGAGGGACAAAATGCAAACCAGCAATAACGAATGTAAATAATTACCTAGATTAAATTATGTTAACCAACAATAGTTCAATTCATCTACTTATGGTCTACAGGAGAAGGGGGTTAGCCATAACATTGTTATATGCAGTATACAAAATTAAATAGCTGTTCTGTGATATTAAAATAAGTACAAGTTATAAAGTGAAAACGATTTTCTTTTGAACCGAAACCACGTGGTTTTGCAACAGAGCAGAACGTTCGAACGGATTAAATAGGGAATTTTAATACCCGGCCCAGGGTCCGAATGTGAGCCAATAACTTAAACGGGATTAAAGTTGGCATTGATTGGAGCAGCAGAATCCGTAAATAGATAAGCGAACAAAAATAAGGTTGGACTTACTACCGTTTATGCTCATTTATAGGGATCTCCCCCCTCTAGGTCTAAGAGATAAAAAAAACGTTAAGGAGCTAATTCCAAAATCTTCGCATGAATTGTTGACATTGTTTGCACAAGGAACAATAAATAAAAAATCTGCTGCTTCCCCACGAGATTTCAATATTTGTTCGGTTAGGAAAACGAAAATGCGCAACGTCATCAAACCGCCATTTCATCGATTTCAGCAACGTTTGAATTTGATGAGATCTCTTTACCCTTTAATTTGACATCCAAGATTTATCAGAAAATCATTTCACATTTGAGTAAGAATTTCGTGCACAACGGACCCTTTTGAGGGTTTTAAAGGGACAGACCTACTTAAGTCGAAATCAAGCATAATTGTAATTATATTTAAATAAATACACGGAGCTACATTGTGAATCTTTTTAAAGATATTTCTGTAGGAAAGCTTAGTTTCACCACAGGATTTGTTTCATTAACCAATGATTATTCGAACACCTGACAAAAAACATGTTGTTTTAGTGCATTTGAAATAATTACCTGGACATCCAATGATTATTCCAAAGTCATAAAGGACTAACAATATTTTATTCACTTTTTAAGGTAACACACGAACTAAATTCCAATAGATGACTACTCATGATGTTAATGGCCGTACTTTCAATCAATACCTTATTTCAATTGATGTTTTCACGATAGTTATTGAGCTTAATTTCAATCAATACCGTTTCAAGGACTTCGATTATCTAAATTCTAGTTACCTTAATTTCAATTACCAAATTATCGAGGAGGTGATTTACCTAAATTCTAATCGATGGCTTTGCAAGGTCGTCCACGACCTTAACAGGAAAAATAGTAAATTGCATTAATCCAAGACTTCAGACTTCATGGTTCAGAAAGTGAAAACGAATTCCTAAGCCATTCTCGAACACCAAAGAAAACTTAACAAAACAAATTCTAAGCAGTAAGGAAGTTAAGCGTGGTTTAGGTTGGGAAGAATGTATAAGGCCTAAAACAAATATGGAAATCGCTATTTAAGTGCATGTATTACTCGGAGATGGATATGAGTTGTAAGTTAAGATTCAAATGCAATAACGATTAGCATCAAGAGCACCAAAGAGGAAACTGAAATAACACTTGCTTTCCCCTATTTTTTTTTTGAAGCCCAGAATTCGAAGCTCGAAATCAATTAAAATAAGATCACTCGAAAATAAAAAAGTACGTGAAAGCCCGACGAAGACCATGGGACTAGCTCATTTCTCTGAAATTCGCCTAGCTGAGACGGTGAAGCTGTCTTGACCACTGACGAAGGATTCAAGCAGTCTTAGCATCGCATTGCCTCGGCCTTCTGCGGGCAACCTGATAAAAAATTAAGACGAATGCGTTCGGCGTAAACGGTCATCGGCTGACCACGCATTTAAGTAATGGCCGTGGCCGGACACAGCGACGGAAAAACGGCCGGAATTGGCTTTTAAACAAGGTGGCCGTAAAGCGCGGGGCCGATTGCGCCAGCGCCGTATCTCATAAAATCTTCATGCGGCCATAACTCAGGGCGGCGCATCTGGAGCGCCATATGCCGTGCAAAAACGCAGCCGGTGCTTCATGAAGCGCACTCAATTTTTACGACCAGGAAGTTGATGCGGAACCGAGGCAAGGAAAACAACGGCATGCGTCTTGACGCACGGATCCAAAGTGGTGGACGATGCCATGAGGCAGCACCGGAGAAGCACCTTGTAGTCAACATGGAAGGGAGGACCAGGCCATTTAGGTCCATCCTTTCTTTGGGATAGTTCCCAAGAACAAGCCAGAAAGTAACACTGAAGAATTCTGCACAGTGAATCCTGAGGGCAGTTCTGCCGAAAACCTCCCAAAGATAGAAATGCTTTTCGGAGATTATTAAAAAGAAGCTGATGTCCTGTCACTGTACATCCAGTAAGTTTCTGGGAGATGGGAGGAGGAAGTGGGTGAGGGGGGAACTTCCACAAGAAGGTGCCAGAGATGCGTGTTAAAACTAGATTCTCGAATCGCCCATAGGATGGCGCTGCAGGCGTTCGTGTCAGTACAGTACACCTCGCCCTGGCGTGGCAAGATGAATTATTATCATTGGCCGCATTTGTCATTCTAAAATGATTTTCCCCTTCCCCAGGCAGACTATGAACGAAAAAAAACGCAGGTTATTCAACCATCTGGCATTTAAAAAAATGGCACAGCGAACCAAAATAATCCATCTGCCAACTTTGAAAATCTGCTTCGGAGCATCCCAGATGTAGCTTATTACATCCCTTCTCTCCGCCCTCTATCCCCCCCCCCCACCTTAATCGCCTGTTAAGTCTGGGCAACCACAACTAACAAAATATGGATGTTACCCTTAAATATTTCGGATTGCAATTTGGGCGAAACAATGCGCTGCCCACGCGCATCGGTTTGCTAGAGCGCTTCAGAAGCTCGCCAATGACGTCAATCGTCGGCTATCATGACGCAAGCGGAAGCCATCGAGCGCTATTTCAAGGTTAGTAATTTTGGCTAGGAAGGAATGCCACGTTTATTCGGGTTCACTGATGGCACCTAGTCGGCAAGATGGCGGTCTAATAAACGACTGTGACGTCAGAGCTTCGACAAGAGGCAGCGATTAAGTCGCACAGTGCCATCCGAGTTGCTCACATCTCTTTAAAAATTGTAGACACTTGACTGTGGACTTCCGGGAATTGCAAAGACTTAAAACTTAACTTCACATATTACAACGAGGCTTCAGGCTGACTTTCAGTGAGTTTCGATTTATTTTGAAAATTATTGAAAGTCAGTCTGAAGTGTCAATGAAGTCCCCAGGGTCTTATTGAAGTTTGAAGCCTCAATGACCTCAATGGGACTTCAAAGACTAGCCTAGTACAGATGGGCACCATCTGTGGGCATACGCTCATTAGCAATGCCATCTAGCGAGCATCAAAGAAGAATGGAGCTTGCAGGATGTTCCTCTACTGAAGTATTTGTAATTCATGCCAGATGTTTTCACCAGGGCACTCTCCGTTGGCCAACTTTCCATGGAATTTCCTATATCAAAGTTTGCTTGCCCAACAAAAAGCGCAACAACAATGGCGCTGAGGCAACATCTCCTGCTTTGCATATTGTGCCCCCTTGTGTTCCCGAAAACGATATTGTGCAAACAAACGGATCCATTCCCCATCAATAGACGATGGGAACAGTTAAACTGCAACTAAGCCCTATTGTACGTGAAGGGTTAGCTTTATGCAAATGAAAGGTGGTAACAGGTTGGGATGTTGCAGATGCATAGCGAATTGAGAGCCAACACAGGCAGCCATACCAGGTAGACTATGGCTGACAACAGACAGTAAGCCATGTGACTAAGTCAAATGGTTGACAGTTGTAAAACGAGGCGAATCATTTTCTATAAGAGTTATTGTTAGAAATGATGTTAAATTAGCAAGCCACACAGTGCATCATTGGTATCTTCACACATTCATACCGGTCATTGTTGCAGACATTTGCATGCAGAGTCAATTGAGTTACTGTCTTCCGAAGGACGACCCACACAACTATCCACAATTTCGTAAGAACGGAATATTAAAACTCCGATTTTAAATAAGGCAAAAAGGAAGCAGGAAGTCTTGCCTCTGCATGATTTTGCTTTCTGGCAGTTCAGTCCATGACATGTTTATATATGCATTTGAACAGAGGTGGCCAACCTTTTGGCACTGAAGAGCCATTTATTTCCAGTTGGAATCTTCAAAAATGGTTTACTAGGTTATTCCACAATCTAATTGCTTAAGTTCAGTACATGCAATTTGTTTTTTTTCCCCCAAATCGTAGATGGGGCCATCCATGAATGCCGTTCGAGGTTTGAAGTTTAGCATAATTGTAGCAATGAGAGATTTTATATTAAATTTTAATGTCGTTTATTACTTAAACAGGACGGCACATGTCAGGGACATTACGGAATCAGTTTTCAGTCCTTTTTCCAAGTTAACATAATGTGGTTTTTGTTCAAAGAGATTAATGCCATCTGGACTACATTTGTGCTATATATCACATGCACAATTTCGAGCAAAGAATCTGGCCCATCTAAAGGTTTTAAAAAACAATAAATGCATTTTCTTCAGCAAATACATGCCCGATATTAAATTAAGAATTTAAAGCACTTTCAAATGCACTAAAATTGACTAAAATTCCTGAGAAATTGATAGGGGAATTTTAGTCATATAAGGCGCATTTTAAATGATCAATAACTTGTTAAATATCTTTAGGTGGGCCAGTTCCTTTGCTCGTAAGCATATATGTAAACCACAGACTGCAAGATCTGTGCATCGAATACTACTGAGCAAACAAACATCTAACCATGGATCCTGTGGCTTTTGGACTGATAAAGCTATATGCCAAATTATTTCGAGACTGCTGATGATGGAGAAAGAGGATGGGGGTGGGAGAAGGATCTACGCGTAGGTCGTCCAGGAAAGTTAATTGAAAGTTATAAAACAGGAGGTCAAGGATCGCAGTAACTGCCAGAAAGCATTCAAACATAAGCCACGCAGCATTGCCTTCAGCAGCGCTTGTCATTTCCAGAGCCCTGTGGTTCGGAAACGCTTTTCGGGTGTCCCCGTTCCCCGCGCATCGCTCATTTGAATAAAACGCAATTTTATGGCGAATAAAAGAGCAAGTACAGCGCCAGCGATTATTGCAATTGTGCCATCCGAGTGGCTCAACACGGGAGGCGCAGCAGAAATGTTCGTTTTATCATCAGAGACGAATAGCGAGCGCATTACTAGGCCGTAAAATCAGCGGCGCAAACGGCTTGCGGTGTCCCAGAAGCGACGAGCAATACGGACAAGGAAGGAGCCGACAACAGGATCTCCCAGGACGACGGAAAAATGCGTGTTTAAAAACAACACGACAGGAAGCAAAAAATAATGGAAGATCATAAAAAGGCAGGGGGAAGAATACGTCGTAAAAGAGCTCCGAGAACAACAGCGTCAGAAGATACCACAATGGCAAAGCCCTGACAGGTAGCTACATGTAATGCAGCTTGCCCTTCGCATTTTCAATAATCTCCAGCGTGGATCTCGTTCCAGCAACGCGTTTCCAGCGTTTAATTAGTGGAGCCGAACCAGCCATCAGTAGTTAAGTGCCTTTAAAGTTAATCTCCCATGATTTCCTCCACCAATTTCCTTTCAGACGTGAAAAAACTGCTGCATTTCAGGCTTGGTTGCAGTGAGGAGACTTCGCCTCATAGATGGCGTTACAAAAACTATCCTGGAAAAATCCTGGTCTGTTTACTGCAGAATATCGACGGTATCAGAACAACCGGCAAAAAAATCGCAATTTATTGAGTGGAAAAGATGAATATCGTTACCTAATCACAACTGAAGTAATTATCTGATATTAATCATAAGGGCTTTGTCCCTTCACGTTATATATTGTCTATTGAATTCATATTGGTATGTTACAGTGGCACCCAGTGCTGCAGCTTACTTCTTTGGGGGAGGGCACCAAGAATTAAACAGAGGTCAAACTATACTGTTGTAAGTGCCCGACCCTCAAAATACGTTCTTTCAGCTAAAAACATCGTAGGAGACATTGGGACATCCCTAAGCATTGTGAAATGAAAATTGAGTATGTCACCACAACGCAATACTATGTGGAACATCCATCTTTGATACCTGAACAATAAAAATAGCAGATATCCAAAGGAATAATTACAAATATCACTAAAGCAACCAGAGCTGTGCGCAAAGGGAGTGGTGGAAGTTTGGGGGTGAAACCCACTCCATTCAGAATATATATAAAAAAAACCACGAAAACAAGCATTGTTGGAATTTCGACCAATCCACCCCACTGCTTCTCTCAGGCACGGGCCTGAAAGCCAACCTCGGTGTGGCGGACACGAGTCAAGGTTATTTAACTTTGGGTCCAAGAAACCACGTCAGTGTTCGAAAATCATGTTTCGGAAAAGCTTTTTAAGCATGGAAGTGAAAAAGAAGGAATGAACTACATCGATGTGCTGCTGCCCCACTTGCCACGACAGAAGATGTTTTGAACGTTTATTGGGATGCAATACGCGTGGCACATTTCGTGGCTTGACATGTTTCGGATAAAAATACAATTGTTTCATGAAGTGCTCGTTTTTGTTTTTGCAATTTAACACCAATGTTGCAAAACGTTTCAACGAAATCAAATTCGTGCAATCAATATTTTCCCCGAAACTATTCGGTTTTCCCTTCGCTTAACATAGTTTATTTTCAGCCACTTACTACGTTATGGTTTAACATTCTTCATATAACGTGACACATCCAAACTTGTTTTTAATAATATAATTATAATAGTTACAACGATTTTTAATCGACTATATTAACGGTAATGCAACAATATTCCAACATATGGTCACATGCACATCTTTCTGCTGCAATTTCTTTATCAGCAGCGTGTCCCAAATGCCGCTCAATGCAATTAATCTAACCGACACCTTAATTTCTTTTGGGGCTCAATCTGCGTTCCAGCGCAACGGGCCTGCCTTGCAACACCTTCAAGGAGAAAAGAGCTCATAAACCAAGCGTTGTTTTTTTGCCAGGGCACCTATCAACAAATGAGACGCGAGGAATTCCGCCAGCAATAATCAAAACACGAACAGTTAAGGGAGCTACGTGCCGAGCATACGTATGGCGCATTAAGACAGTAATCTGGCCGAAAGGGTTAAATGGAAAGCATGCCACCATTGTTGGCTCGCATCTGTCTGGAGAGAGACAACTAATTCACCTCACGCAGATTTAAATGTCTTCGGCAATTCCTGAGGCCAGCGAAAGATAGCTCAAACGTGCGCTCAAGTTGAGTGGAAACGAACGGAGAAAACCAAGACAGTCGGCAAAATGGTAACGGGAGCTGGGGGTTTCAAACCCACTCCGGGTAGCGCTTGCTCTTAGGGGACGTGGGGGGAGTTGGGGACGGTCAGGTTCAGCAATTTAAGGCATCCAATTTATGTCTCGTGTGAGAGTAAACTGAGTGGTGTCTGAGGTGATACCTATCAATAACGATTACTAATTCACTATATACCACGTAATTATGACAACAGTTAGGTAAATTTTAAGAACGTATGTCGTCTTGTTCCATAAAAGTTTGATGCTTAAGTTACTTTGGCTTTTTGTACAATATTTGAAAACTTGCATCTAATGCCTTCCTCTACAAATGGCTGACTTATGTTGATGACGTCATCCTTCTTGTGACAACACATAGCCAGTAACAATTAGAAAGGTTTTATAACTAAATTCAACTTTTGGTTTTGGTTAATTGAAAAGTAGTGATGAACATTTGTTATTAGAAGACACAGTTGCAACAAATGTTTTAATAAAGTGGAATGCCCTAAAATAAACGTCATTTACATTGTACTTTAAAATTACGCCATGTTACGCTATCCCATTTTCTTGATATCAGAATTTGGGTCTTTTTTTTATTCAAAATGGCATTCTTGCTTAAATATATTAAGTAACAACATCGAGGTCAAGAAGTCGACTTTATATTTATTATATGCACATATATTGTGAATGCCCCTTAGCCACAAACAGTTTTCAACATTAATTAGTAGTATCATTTTAAGAAACGTAGCACTATCAATTGTACATAATTAATATTTATTTCCTTAAAGTTTTTGATGGCAACACCAAGACTTGGATTTTTATGGACTACAGAAAGACTTCTCCTTATTCTCATTTAGCATATACACCTGTCCAAAACTGCTAAAACATTGCCTGTGTGTGTGTGGTCGCCTGATTAATTCAAAAAACCGCACAATGTTCATGCATCAACACAAAGCAGCCCGACCTTTCAACAACTTTCTGCATCAACACACGCACTTCCTTTTCAATCCATACTTCCGTTCACCGTGCAGCAGCTTTTTACGCAGAGGCAGGCATTCCCTGCACAACCCGACACTGAAAAATTCCATGACCACGCATCATGCATTCCAGGCAAAGTAAATTTTTCAAAATTTTCAGGCATTGTTTCAAGGATCTGCAAATTCATCCACCACCTATTACCATTGGGCACTTATCACTTGGAATCATAAATCAGAATATTTCATCAGAACAGACTGGACGATAGCACCAACTACATATAACAGGGCGAGGAAGGGCATGCCCCGGTAGTACCTCTGACAGGACGGAAGCAGGGCAACCTTTTCCTTGTGAACCCTGCACCCCATTGCACCAAATCCCACACCTACCAAACCTGCTTATTTGGGCCTCCCCAAAAAGAGGCCGTCAGCCACCTGTCTTCCTCTTTGTCAGAACAAAGGACGCTGCATGAAAGGCGGGGAATACACCTCACCTGCACCCAGGCATCAAGGTTGCCAGGAACAGAACCACCCTTAGTAGCACTCGCACGAACCCTACAACAACATTCTTACTCCCCCAAATTCTACATAATAAATAAGGCGAAATGTGGCCAAGTGACCCCTCCCCCACTCCGTTACTAGGAAATGTGCCGTAAACGTATCAATAAAAGCACCGTAAATCGATAATTAAAAGACTATCGAAGAAGCCACAAGAGGAAATATTTGAGTTGCCTTCCCTTCATCAAAGGTCACTGATGCAATAAAAGACGTACCGTTCTCCAGTTGATAAGGATCAGATCTGATGTGGGGTGCGAAACGTTTGGGACATAATGTTCTGTGATTTTCACAATTTTCAAATCTTTTTCTGTCAGCCTTTGTTTGGTTTTTATTAACTCCCCCACTCCGATTTGCAAAGAATGATTTCTCATTAAATGATATAATAACATTAATTTTATTTTATTTATCATCGGATCGAAATCATTTAAAATCCAGTAACTTTTAACAGCAAAACAGGCCAGTTGTAATTTAATTTGATGAATTTCCTCAAAAGTAATGAAGCCTAACTTTAACCATTTTTCATATTTTCAACTGCAAAAATGACAATTTAGACGCAAATACATATTACAAATCACAGTGAGCAGTAAACCAAAATTTCAGTTTTTAATCATTTTAACTCATTTTTAATGAGCTGAGTTATTTATACATCACTGTATTAAACCCGAAATTTCAATTGACGATCTGGATGTTCACTTTCCTTGAACCCCTCTGCCCGTGTCTTGTTTTCGAAGACCCCCTCTCTTGCTCCTCTGAACGTTCTTTATGGAGGACACGTTATTGTCGAAAGAGAACAATTTCTTGGATGTCATATTCCTGTACATTTATCATTTTAACTCTTGCAAAATACATTTATATTAAATTATGATGTCTGTGTTGTGGAAACGATACATTATAGATTAATACATAAGTAACGTTATCTGGACAACGTGGGTAGGAGGAGGGGGTTGGAATAAAGAAGTCATTTGTGGAATAATTCCTTAAAAGTTGAATGCAACAATCAGAAATTTTGGAGATTTGGAACACTGACATTTACACAAACTTATGTTGTGGCAAAACGCAGTGAAGTCACGGACCCCTCCAAAGGTCCTTGCCTAAAGAAACTGCCATAAAGGTACCGAAGAAGCAATTAGGGCTGTGTCTAAAGAGCATTCGCAACGCAACCACCGACATGGGCTGTCCCATAATTATCACCTGGAGTTTAGGTAATTGAGGAAGCATTATTACTGGGACGAAAAGAGGAAATCATCTGATATGCCAGAAGAGCAAAAACGTAAATAACAGCAAGCAGTTTGGTCTGGCTGTCCTCAAAAGACTGAAAACAATGGCACTTTCTCGCCGATTTGCAAGTCATGTTGGTCAAGGTTGAAAAGTGAATCAATCCCCTACACATGAGTTGACATAAAAGTGTACAAAACACCCCCTCCCCTCCCCCCTTGCGATTACCCTGACCGCACCAAGCATACAGGGTGAGCGATTAGCCGCGACTGAATCTCAAATGGTAACAACGTCCAACTTATTTAAACAAATTTGATTTAAAAGCGATTTCAAAATGATGTTTCCGAATTCCAACTTGTACATAAAGAAAACTGCTCACCTGCATGTATTAAGCATTGTTATATTTTTTCTCATGCTGGATTATAATTGGATCGTCAAGCGACATTGACGTCGTTAACAGGAAGTAGAGTACCAACATCCTTGGTTAAATGACAGCGCCAGTTATAACATCAAGTACTTACAATGACCCAACCCAATTCCAGGTCGATGCCCTTTTTAACTTTCAAATTAGTGATTTGTGACAAAATATCATTGTGTGTCAATACTATCTTGGATAACAAATACTTCTGATTGTCTTTTTCTACGAGAAAATAGTTTGTAGAATATTCCAATAGACTAGCTCGGTATGTACTCTTAAAAGTCATCTAAGAAGCAATGCTGTACTGCAGTAATTTTTCAGTGGTTTTGAAATTTCGCAATTGTTTTTTCTAAATACATTAATACCTTAAATGTTATGCAGTATGTTTGCAGCTAATATATTAGCTGTCATTAAAACTAAATTTCTATTGCATAACGTGAATGAAATTTGTTTAATACTAGTTTTAAAAAAATGCATGTTTTAGAAAGGTTAATCCTGTGGTTATGCAAATTGATTTCGTTAAAGAAACCGATGAGTAAATATTGCTAAACCAGAACTATCAGAATTACAATGCACTTTTATGTCAGAACTTCTGTAGAATATCTGCATTGACAGAATCTGCAAATGACTCCAAACTCTTGCAATGGAATTCTACTATTTTAACGTTTGGCAGATCCAGCCTACAACTGGACCAATTTCTACTCTTGTTTGGCATGCTACAAGCTCGCATTTTCGGCTCTCAGTGCACCAACCAATATCCCATTTTATGTATTAGATAACACAAGCTGGCCCTGTGCCAACCTGAACCGTAAAAACGAAAATGTCATTGACATTGTAATGTTATTGGTTGGCATTCCCTCGGCGAAAAATTTGGTTCAATTTCATAATACATCCAGGAAGCCATTTTGGCGGAAAATCGATTTCGGGAGCGCCGTACCGAACAAACATGGCGCGGGCACCTGCACTGCACTCTACAGCATGCCCATTACGACGCTTTTTATGACCATTTATTCGACAGGCTATAGGGCACACGATTCGGTTCACTGGAGAAGGGATCAGTTCAGAGTCAAGTTTTGCATATGATCGGTACACGTTCAACATCAGGATAAACCAGCTTAACTTGGGTCTGAACAGGTTATTAAAACTATTCGAATTCAAGACGGCAATTTGGCAATCCAAATCGCAAATCTATCGGAGTAAAGCGTCATAAATTACGTCAAATTTCAATTTCAAATAAGGTCACATTTCCACATGAAATATTGTCAACATTGCAGCTAAATGATCCTTATTATAGATTACTCCATATTTTACTTCATAATGAACCTAATACACAATTAATTTTTCAATAAAACCCCCATTTTTTTAAAAAAAATATAAACTTTCAACATGGTGATTTTAAATATTTTACACAAAATTATTAATTTCAAGGCAGGTTTTCTTATTAATTGGTTTTAAGCATTTGTTAGTATAACAAATCTGCTACAGTAATTGGAGTAACATTTTCATTAATAAATAAATTAGTCATTAAAATCCTTTTGGAATTTTCCTACATTACCCAATGAGCAAACGAAAAGCCTTACATAAATGGCCATAATGTTGCAGGACTTTTAAAAGACTAATTACTTGTCCTAAGAAACTGCACAATGCTAACCATGCTGGAGGCGATCATTCTTGGAAGGTAACTTCAGAGGCTCAATACAGCTGGGACAACGTCAAATACATGAACTTCCGCATCATCCTCTGTAACACTACTTGATAAAAGGCCTGCTCAAAGACATTGGATAAACCGAATACATGACCTGGAGGGGATCATTCATGCAGGCCTAAGGTCCCTACAAGGGTCTAATTCCCAATACATGAACTTGCTTATAGTCCATTGTATCAAGCAATGTGGAAGGATTGCTCAAAGACATTGCAGAAATCAATTTCATAGCCTGGAGGGGATCATCCATGGGATGTATCTTCAGAGGTTTGATACAGTTGGGAGAACGTCCAATATGTGAACTTCCTCATCATCCACTGTAACATTACTTGATGCAAACCTTACTCAAAGACATTGCAGAAATCAAGTTCATGACCTGGAGGGAATCATTCATGGGGTTCAATACAGCTGGGTGAACGTACAATACATTAACTTCGGCATAATCCTCCGAACTATCGCACGATGCAAGGCTTACTCAAAGACACAGCAGAAATGGATCCAATTTCATGGCATTCTCGCTAAAAATTTCTCCTCTTTCATCTTTTGCGTGTTGGCCAAATTCATTCACACGGCTGTCATTCACCAGCGGCAGTAAAATCGTCGAGGGCATTCGGCGGAGGCCTCATTTTCGGGGTCTATCATCTCTTTTTGTTTTCTGTTCTCTGTCGCTAGTACAATACAACACTTTGTCATCTCGTTAATTCTCTTGTTTAAAGTGCTAACATTCTTCACAGCTAACGTAAACAGCGCCGTAACTCAGGCCCTCAACGAGCTTCAGCTCCGAGTGCCGGGGTTTGTCGCCAGAGGTCCAGGTTTTGGTGAAGTGACGTCAGAGCCATTTGCCAGCAAATTACATTTTATGGACCAGGTTTCAAGGGGGAGCCACGGCTGGGGTAACAATGATCAGGCGCGCTTCCAAAAAGGACAAAATACGGAGTGCGGTGTTTAAATTCGGCACAGGGGCTCTGTCTACGCAGCCGAGTTAAGGGGAAAAACTCGATCAATGTCCCGAAATAAACGCAACGACAAAAAAAATCGGCCAAAGATGGCAACCAATAAACAAACAGGAAGCGCCAACGAGCGGAGCGTTGTGCTGCTGCTGTTCCCTGTCATCATCCTGAAGATTCGGCAGTCTCCTCCTTGTTAAGCTACAACAGGATGAGCTCCAAAGAATCTGATTATGGAATCCAGACTCTGGACGGAAAGGGTACCAATGTAACATCGACATGAACAAAATCAAGAAAGTTAAGCATTTGGCTTTCGACATATCGTATGGGTTAAGCTTACGCAATCCAAACAGAGCTTGAAGCCCTGTATATTCGTGTATGATATTAAAATTAGTGCTTGATGTCAATCTTAAATAAAGACAGCAGTTGTTCCTTGTCATCATATTAAGGATTGGGCAGTCTCCTAGCTGGGATACAACCGGATGCATCCTTAGGAATCTGATTCTGGATGGAAAGACGCCAATGTAATATCGGCATGAATGCAAACTCAAATTAAAGTACTGTAGGTTCCGTCCATATATTCCTTTGGCTTCATATGGGTGAAAGTTTTAGCGATCGTAATTTATCATAAAATCGATTATTTCAACCTCAAGGAATCAAGAATTTTTTGGATGCGTGACAATATATTTTGCGCCAATGAGTCTTCAGTGTGATTTTAGAGAAAACCCATTCTGGAAGACCGTCCTCCAGGCTAAATGAATTGTTTCATATATATTCTTAATGACCAAAGTCATAATATTGCAATTAGAGCTTAATGTCACTTTGAAATAAAGCCATGCCCTGGGAGACGCCATCAAAGAAGTGATATAGGGGTTCTTATTAATCTGAGACTTGCCTGGGGTATCCTGAAACAGACATGTAGGTTAGGTTATCTCAAACAGTCCATGTCTTCAAAACGTTTCAGGAAATCGGAATGGAGTTTGGTAGCAATCGAGATATAACCTTGACGGAACCCTTGACGACTTAAGGATCTTTTCAGCTGATTGTGTATTTAAGAATCTTTAAATACCAAGTTTGGCGCCTGTAACGGAATCCGAGATAATTGAGCAAAACCTGGTTTGCATTAGCCTGTTATTAAAAGGGGAGTAAGTCGTCCTTTCCATGCCGCAACCCCAATGTATTTTTTCCATCCAATGGCCAGACCAGGGAGAACCCTGGCATGCACTAAAGGTTGGTAAAGATGTGCCTCCATGTGGCCGCGTAGCCCACTGGGCCAACTGCCACAATTAGTCAAAATTAGGGAGGAGCAAATGACCCCGATATGCCATTAGCCGTTGAAATGTGGTTCCCAGGAAAGCAAAATGGAAAATTGATCTGCAGCCGCCCTCAGAGAGGACATGGCTCAGCAGACGACAACGTCACTCGGATACAAGTTCTCTAAAAAGAGGTCAATCAGGCTTAACAGAACAGTGACTTCTACAGGGGTGTGTTGAGAAGCAACTTAATACGACCATCGAGAACAAACGTTTAATGTTATAACATGAAAAATTTCTAATATATTCAGAAAAGAGAACTGTTAAGATGAAACGAGCATCTACTCGCAGCATTTTGGACAAACGACACGAGATGTTCTCAAACATTAATGTGAAAGGTTGGAGGGAAAAAATTGAGCCAAAATTTGCTCCCGTAAACTTAGCATCAGAGGTTGCCAGGCTTTTTAGAACTTGGCAGCCATCGTGTTTTCTTAGCAGCAAGGTAAACATATAGAAGTTTGTAATCGGGAACGAAGTCCAGAAAGGGGTTCCCATTGGGCCCCATGCCGAGAACCCAAAGAAAAAAATGCGGAAGCATTCAAAGCAAGCGTGTAAAGAACGCCCATATTAGCCATCTCAACCGTTTGCCATCCACCTCGAAAGCTCACGTGACCACCAAGAGGTGCGCTGGAACGACCCGTGCCAAAACAAAATTTGGCCCGGCAACATGAAACCTGGATGAGGGTGTGCTTTTGGGACATTATTGGGAAAAAAAACATGGCAGTCGCCATATAGGCACATTGCGTATTGCCAAAAACAAGTTGAACATTGTCAAACCTATCGCGTTCTGACCGGAAGCAGACTTCCATTCCATTATTTGTTAACGCTGAACAATAAGGATGACCACCATGCAAAAAAGTATTGTTTCAAATACTTTTATATAATTGCTAAATCCATTTTCCCCAGTGTGGAATTGGTTGTCTACTGAGGTCTAGGGTTTTTATAATTTGAAAATGTTCCATTCATTAATACAAAAAAGAACGATATGTGAACTATATGAAACCCCCAAAGATGGGCATCGGAGGTTACAAAACGATCATTTCAAGTTTACTTAATTTTGCAAAAATAAATGGCACATTTTCAAATTGTAAAACAGCTCAGACCGTAGTAAACAACTGGACAAATTAAATTTAGCAATAATAAATACTGTTAGTATTTGAAGCAAACAATTTTTTTTGTCTTGGCGAGCATCATTTTGTGTTGGGCTTAATAGATGATTAATAAATTACAAATGAAACCAAATAAAATTAGAACATTCCTGCCTGAATGCATGCATTTGAAATATCTAAATTGTTCGATCAATTGTCGAATAAATGAGCATTATTAGCTAGCGAAAAGTAGATAAAAACAAACTTATGATCAGGAGTAACAGAGGTACTGAAACCATTTAATTTCGAGTAATTGCCACCGAGGTACTCGGCAATTGGGAACTAGATTAGTAATGTCCTTCAGAAGCCCGACCAACATCTCTGGCGCCACCTGGCGAGAGACAACTGGAGATGGGCTGGCTTTGAACACCACACCCATGACGAAACCCGAGCCAAGGCCGACTGGGTCACGACGTCAGCCCTTGGGGGAGGGGTGCTACCGGTGAATCAGCGTGATGCACCCGGGCCCCCTCCACTCCGAATGGACCCGGCCTGGGCTGCATACCCGGTGTGGATCACCTGTCACTCCTGCAAACCCGAAAATTAAGGAGGCATGGGGGCGCTGCCATACATCCGCCATGAATAAAGATGCAATCAGGAAGAGGCATGGGCGAGAAAGAAGGCACAAAAACCTTCCACCAACGAGTTAATTTCAGGGGAATTTTTTTTAAACTTTTTCTGGCTCTTCCTACTGTCAGTTCTCGTGACGAATGACCCAGACTAGGACCGATGGCAGGAAACGTTTAACTGTTGCAGCGCCCCCTGGCACCTTCGAAAGCGCTGATCTAGTGATATCTAGAACACCTTTGACAACTCCCAAGATTTACACGGTATCTACAGTATTTGGTTAAGTAAACGCAATAAGTGATACAAATTGTTTTAAAGATAGTAGGCCTATATATCGTATACGTATTCCAACAGTGATACAACTAAAAAACTTGCAATTTACAGGAGAAGCAATTTTGTAAATCGCTTTCTCATAGTACACCATTGTTTCAGAAGTGACAAATCTACCAATCCTGCAAACTATGAGGTTCCAAAATGTGCCATTTTTTTTTCTGAAATACACAGGTCATGTCCCTTGATGTAATATGCCTATCACCTTAAACCGGAAATTTGCAATTTTTGAGTTGGGTCACTGTTGAAATACGCGTGCGATACACAATATACATGCATAGGGTGAATTTGCACGTCAGCTTATTTAATAAGTTTTATAATGTTTTAGTTTTAGTCGAATTTCAAACAACTGCTAGAACTGCAAGAACAAATGAAGTAGTTTTCAATTACCTAAACGACCTATAAGAACCCTGTATGAAAATAAATAACGATACAAATATCTACCAATTTAACCAGGAAAATTTTCCAGACAAAGGATTTTTAAAACGTATAGATTAAACTGGGAATTGCAGAACTGGAATAGTTTATCTAGGTTTCTCCAAGACCTGTTTTAAACTGACTACACTTCTGAAATATGGAATCGAATAAATTGAAATGTGGATAGGTTAATTTTGTTTTCCATTCCCATTTTGAATTACCCTCTTCCAGATAATCACTTGCGTTACAGATGCCTGTCAGATTCCCAGTACGCACCAGGCCTATCGTGTTCTTAATTACTGGTTTTACTTTTTCGAGGCTGGGTTTGATTTCGGGGGTAATTTCCGTGAGCGAGCCACCCGATCCCCGCCATTTTAGCTCCGCAACAGGAAGCAGCCGCCATCTTGGGTGTTAGCTTGCCGGATCGCAAGAATCACGAATCTGGGCCCGGGTATCCCAACCTCGGTAGCCTTGAGTGGCCAAACACGACACCCGTCTAGCTCTTAATGGGGGGACATTCAATTGCGAAACGTCAAGGTCAAGGGTAACGGAAAATGTACACGCACCGCCACTATTTCTGCCGTTTTATCGGAAAAAAGAAAGCACCAGCTTCAGTAAACGAACCCAGTTTTTGCGCCCCCAGGCGGCAAAAATTAGCATTTCGCCACAAAGGACTATTACGGCATAATTGCCTTCAATCGTAATAGCGCTGTTGGAACAAAAAAAACGAGAGAAATAACACATCAAGATAAAACGAAAGTTGTTATTTAATACATACACGTATTTCAGTTTTCGTAATTAGGGAGCGTTCATCAATAACGTCATGCAAAACAAACTATTTTTGGACCCCCTCCTCTTGTCATGCAAGTTTCATGGTCGGATGGTATCCCTGTCATGTTCTGTCAAGCAAGGA
>JAQIXS010000380.1:0-49320 GCA_034700785.1 Rossiulus vilnensis | reverse complement strand
AATCAACCTTCTAATTCGCATCTTGTGTCTCATATCTTCAAGCCTAACAAACACTGTAGAAGTAGGCATAATCACTCAAAACCCCTGACTGAGCTCCGTGCTAATACGGATGCTTATTATTGGTCTTTCTTTTTGTACGCGATTAGACGATGGAATAACCTTTCTGACGATGGTTTAAATTTAATTCAAGTTCAATTTAACAATTATGTCTAATTCGATCGCAACTGACGTAGGAGCTTTCACCTGAAAATGGGACCATATGGCATTTAGTTGCTGACTGTATGGTACTGAGTTGAATTGAATTGAATTTATCAAACTCAGGCTAAGGAAACTTAACTTTTATGATGTTCACATTCACATCTGAAACGTTTTGAATATCCCTTATCCAAACGAAAAAATATGACACTCATGCAGTTGGAATTTTCCCTAATGCTACTACTTGCCTCAATATATGTTTCAGAATCCTTTTTCTTCAAAATAAAAATAAAACCTAATCTCTAATTGTATATTGTTTCCTTTACCGCAGGATTTTCTTTGGAAATTTATAAAGTATAATATTTGTTAACAAACTAGGGTTTAGTGAAATGCATGCACACTGAACGTTTAATGGTTCTATTTTTTCACCCAATGCCTTTTTTAGCTTTATGAAATGTTGTGGTTTTGGATCAATAAAAGGCCAAGTTTGTTAAAATCAACTAATTTAATGGTGAGATACATTACTTAATACCAACACTCTTCTCCATGGCTTGGCAACAACTAGCTTACACACGCCTACATTAGTACACATGCAATCAAGAAAAACGATAATAATCAACATGAAATGTTGGTTTTCTCAATTTTTTAAAATTAACTAATGTCTGCCATTTATCGCAATGACTGGCTGTTTATTTGAAATCAAATATAACATTAATATGGTGAATTTCCCCAGCATTTTTGAACATGGATCACTTTTCCCTGACATTTCATCAACAATTCCATGTTTTCTAATTGTGGGGAAACCATTTCTTATACAAATGTTTAGGAGACACACACTTAATGAAGTGTGACTCACACTACACTATTTAAAAATTAATACTTGAAATAATTTTGAGGCTATATGCACAATACGTCATTTACAGATTGTATAGCATATGAAAAAGAAAAAAAATTTCTGCAGTGCTTACTTTTTCTCTCTATATGACAAAAAATGTATCTAGCATGACTCACCCTAAACGTGATGATTTGAATTTCTAGAATTTTTATAAAGATGCAGTCATAATTACATTATAAGATAAATATATTTTGGTGAAATTATAATTGTGATGCAATATATGCTTAACCCATTAATTTCATGACCAAAGGCACTACAGATATCCACTGTGGCATCTTGCATTGTATAGGAAGTCTAAACTCATTTATTGCACATCACGCTCACGGGTTTAGCATTCCTGTGCTTGTAACCATTAAAATATAGGCTACTAGAATCAATTGCACTGTTGTGTAGGCTACATTAATGTAATACCTGCATTGTCGACATCTTGGTTTCGTGTATTTATGCAACCAATTATGCATGTGAGCATGGCAGGAAAGCTTCTTTTCAATGACAAATCATGCAGCTCACCCACCATGCAAAAAATTACTTGTACTGGCAGAATATTTTCACTTCAAATAAGTATTATAATTGCTAATTTATGTCCTTAATTTAGAATTTGGTCACTTCCAGAGTCTAAGCTTTGGTTTATAATTTAAAAATGTTAGTACAGTATATTTAAAAAAATTAAGAAATTTGAAAAAAGCGTTATGCAACCCGCAGTACCAATAGTTGGCATAAAGGGAAGCCCTTTTGACGGAAACCGCGTGATGTTTTTTCTTCTCCAATTTCTTATTTTTTAAAATAAATATTTTGAAAATATATAACAAAGCTGAAGCCAAGGTGAACGACCAACTTCACATCATTAAGCAATTATACTAAACACGGGTTGCAAAAACATTTTAGGAATTCTCTGCATGGTGGGCCGGCTGTCTGGCGTGGAGAAAGTTTTTTTCTCATTTTTACGTAATATTTCCACCTGTAATTTCCCTTCGGTACCTAGAAGGATACCTGTTGTCCCTGTAATATTTATTTAAAATTTCCAGAACATTTCGAAACACTTAATTGAAGACATTCAGCAGTATTTGGGATGGCAGCCTAAACTTAAAGAACCATTATTAGAGGTGCGTCCTTATGTTATAGATGTTATGCATGTACTGTATTCATGACCGGCACCAAACCATAACGTCATAAAGGCCCGATACCTCACCACCCCTCTTCATTCCAAACAAATTCGAACAAAAAACTTTTTTCAGCTTAATACATTGTAGGAGCCATTCCTTAACTGCTGTAATGGTGAGGAAGCAGTTGGACGCTTTTGAACATTTATTGGGGTTGCGATACGTGTGACACATACGACCTTATGGGAAAATTTCGACAAAAACACAACTGCTTCACTAAGTTCTCGTTGGTTGATACGTTTATGGTTTGGTATCCTTTACGTGTATACCTTCCAATTATTCTCTGTGTAACTCATTAGTTCTTGAAAATGTTTATAATCAACAACAAGGGACCCATTAAACTTAGTTTTTGCATAACTGCCAAATTTTGATATTTAACAGCATAACCTGGAAACATTAGTATTATTTAATAAATGTATAGTATCCAATAATTGAGGTATCCAATGTAAAACTTCTCTAATTATTATTATATTGAAACTTCGTGAGCAGTTTTGCAAATTCTACTTGATTTAAAAGGACTGTATTGTAAGCCGTCTTTGGCTAAGTATATTGAAAAAGTTTAATTTATGTATATCTTCCTTTATGAAAACATTTTAATGATAAAACGTCTTTTCCAATGATATCACCCAGATGGAGTGGTAAATCTTCTTGACTAAATTGGTTATGCTGATTTCATCTTATTTTTACTGACCGTAGGATACTGAATTGAATTGAATACATGAACATTTCAGGTTTATGTACATTTGAACGATATCTTCACGGTGATTGGTTTACCAGTTTGTAAAATCCCTTTATCAAAGCGCCCATATTTGAAATCCATTAATCTGAGAAGTACGGTTTGCTGGGCATTAGCATGTTCGGCAGGAATTAAAGTAAGTCTAGAAATAGAGTGAAAAAGTTGAATTAAAATGCGTATATTATGGTTATCATGTCATCGTTATTTTAATTGCTGCTCGTTTTAGCCTGGTGATATAATTTTGGACCCAATGTGTGGAGCTGGCACAGTGATTATCGAGGTGTTGAAGTCCTGGCCTGTAGGTTTACAGTCGACATACCTTCATCGCAGTTTCATTGCTATTTTTCTCATTGTTAACGTTGAAAAAATGTGGGTAATTTTTAGGACAGCACTGTTATGGGGGTGGACAGTAGCCGAGAACAGTTGCAGCGAGCCCTCGAAAATTGCACCTTTGCTAATTTACTTGGCAATACCAACTTAATACATGGAACGGTGGAGGCACTGCCAATTAGGAGTGAGCTTGTAGATGTGGTGCTCTGTGATTTCCCTTTTGGACTAAAACATGGAACCGTAGAAACCGTGAAGAAATTGATGCCTCAATCCCTACAAGAAATTAACAGGTAACTGCATTCCATTTCTAAAATGTTTCATTATGGAAATAGCTATTCTGGTTGCTAATCAATGTAATCTAAAGTTATCTTGTTGGCGCCAAAAATATTAATTGAATAATGTTACAAATCATATAACATTTTTTATGAAAGTAATTCTGTAAAGATGCCAAAAAAATTCTGGAAAAGCATGAACATATCACCCACATTTCTGTGTAGACGAATTTAAATTAACCCAATTGCCGAATTATCTCGAATTAAATGTGAGATTTAAGCCTAATTGACATTTAAGGATGCCCGCCATCCAAAAAAGTACACATTTTTTGTTCATATAAGAAAACCCTCAATTGTCTTCGGGAAAGTCAAGTCTATTAAAATATGACATTATAGGTGATCGGGACCAAATGAAATTTTAAAAAAACTAACGAAACCAATTACATGATGTATATAAAGGTACAAGCACACAATTTGGATACTGTAATGTATTTATCAATTTAACGTGATTAAATTTTATGAAATCATGAATATATTTTTGCTTGTTGAGCTTGATTGGGGAACTGAATTTGTAGCTCTTCACTTTTCATCACCAAAGTGCCATGGAGGATGAAAGTTTGCCGAAATTGCCAAAGGAGATCTAGTGCATGTTCAGGCTAAACAAGTTGATACAACTCCAACCGGTTTGGTCTTTACTTTCCAGGGTTTGCAAAGTGAACGGCCGGATTGTCATCTTAATTAGCCAACAGCTGGTGGAGTACCTGTGCGACCGGATATCAGAAGTATTCCCTCGAAATTCCTCCGCTCCGTTAATACCCATCAAGTGCCGGGCTGGTGCTTCAGCAACAAGGGCCTCTTCTGCACGAGGAACGGCTGCTGTGTTCTGGAAACAACAATCTAAAAATTACGTGAAGCTAGGAGATCTTGGTGCCTACATTTGTGCTTTTTCTAAGAAATGTGTACATCCGTGAAGTGGAGTTTCTCAAGACCCTCCCACGCCCACGTTGGTGACTCAGAGACTCATGGCTGCTTGGATTTCTCGCAAGTCTGTGAAAGATCTTCAGGCCGATGGCTGGGCGTTCGTCGTTCGTGTGTGAGTCTTGAGCCCAATTTTCACTATGTCACTTTTGATGAACAGCAAGAACGAGTCATCCAAGGTGAACATGAAATTTAAAGTTGTTTTCATCTCAGCATTGGTTGCAGCTCATCGGCCTCGAAAAACAATGGCACGTGACGGTCATATTGGTTCGTGATTTCTCGTATGAAAATCAAGACATGAATGTTTTTTTATTCGGCTGTGGTGTTCCGGAAGCCATGGTACGTTCTGCTATCACCATCGCAACGCCTTTCAGAATGCATTCTAAAATATTTTGTTTGAGAAGCAATTCATGCGCGAGCTCCATTATCATCGATTTAATCGAAAGTAGGAAGGTGTCCAACTTGCTCATCGTTCACTTTCGATGAATCAGAAGTGAAAGGCTGTTTACGCTTGTCACTTTGGAAGATGCATCCAAAATGATAATCCATAGTGACTTGTGTAGAGGCGAATGAACATGAATGAATCATCCAAAGTAAAGATGAAAGTGAAGGCTCGTTGACATTAGTCACTTTGGATGATCATCGTGGATGAATCTTTCAAAGTGACAAGTGTAAACGGCCTTTCAGTTTTGATTCATCGAACGTGAACATTGAGAGTGAACGACGAAGAAGTTGACCACCCTTCCTACTTTGCACGAAAGCGATGAAAATAAAGAGCTGGCACATGAAGGTGTTCTTGAAAAAATATTCCAAAATGCAATGAGGAAGGCGTTGCCAACTTGCCATGGAGATAACTTAGCAAAATGTTCTATGTTTTCCGTGACGACAGAGACGAATAGAAGAACGTTCAATTCTTGGTTTTCTTTAAAGAAATCACATGCCAAATGTGAAAATGTCTTTCACGTGCCATTGTTTGTGGAAGCAATGAGATGACAACAACTTTGACTTTCAACTTCAATTGGATGATTCATTCTTGGTTTTAATCAGAAATGCTTTAATCGTTCACTTTCGATGAATCCAAAGTGAACGGCCGTTTACACTTGTCACTTTGGAAGATTCATCCAAATTGAACTAGTGTAAATTCGCCTGTATTGAACTTCTTGAATGGTTTATCGATTTTTTGAGGGAAGGCCTTCCTGCACCACGCCCAACTCGCTTTCATACCGCTCGCATTCCACGGCCTTGACATTGCAACCTAGTTTTAAATCTGTCGGCCTTGACTGAGCATGGATGCGACCTGCGGCTTGGTTTACTGCCCTAGATGATCGGAAGCTGACCTATAATCCTAGAAAATTGTCACACTGACCTAATTCCGCGTCTCGCTCGAATTTGTGACCTCCATTTCGTCGGGGTTGGTCGAGTGCCCTACGGAAAATGCGTGGCTTGATTCCGGAAAGGTTGAAATATTTCTAGGGAAAACAGAGCAACTCACAGATTATTTTTTCAAAGGATTTGGAGGGGGGGGGGGTGAAATGAAGCAGCAGCCAGAGGGATCCCCAACGGAATAATTCATTTTAAGACAGGTTTTACGATCGTTTCATTAATAAATTTGAGATGATTTTAGTAATACTGTAGATAAATTGAGCCTATGTGCCATGCAGTCTTCCCCCCAAAAGTTATTAAATATATTGTGATTCGGATAAAAAATGGCACATAGCGTGTAATGCTTCAGTAAAAGTGATTCGTAAAAATATATCCCAAAATTTCACCCATGACATTAACGTGTTGTATTTGCTAGTAGGTCTAATTAAGCTGTTTGGGTGATTTTAAAGAAATATAAATATTAAAAGGGAATATTAAGGGGATTTTTTTTTTGAAATAGTGTATTTAATCGAGTGCCTAATTTCCGAAGAAAAGTTGTCTGGATTTTGAAGCACTTCCTAATAAGAGAATATAAATGACTGTGCATGTTATTGTAGACTGCGTTTGCCATGAATGTTCAGTGTTGTATAGTGTGTGTCATGGTAGAATTCATGGAAACATGTCTCATTGGACAACTGTTGGCTATTGCTTTGACATTTATGTTTGAATAAAATTACTTGATATTTCGATTAATTTATCCACCGGTGGTGGTAGTGGTGGCGTAATTTCATATACATGTAGAAGTTTCTTTTTGGGTATTTGTCCACATGTTTAAAAAATGGCAATCGTAAAAATAATCCAAAAAAAGTATAGCAGGTTAACTTCAGTGCCTTCATTCCGGTGTCATGCGTTTGAGTCCTTAATTGATAACGAACTTAACTTCAATTGCCAAACTTTCCAAATTTTTAATAGCATTTTCCGATTTGGAAACATTTCCAATCGTTTGCAAGAGGCTGGGATCAGTTATCTAGCATTTCACAACTCAGTGGCAACTTTACATGGAATTTACCAGCAAGAACTAATAGCAATTTAGTTGCAAATACATATACAATATAACCGCAGTTGCAGTAAATCATAACAGCATCAGTTTTCTAGTTTTCAATCGATTCTCCACATTAAAGTCGAAACTCCAGTATATAGTTTTTGTGTATAGTTTATATATTTTGCATATTATTTTTACATTTACAGTTATTTATTTAATAAATTATGCATATATCGTCTTATATGCATTTCGATTTTCTCGACTGATACTAAGAACAAATTCACGGTACTTTTAGGAGCCACCTGTAATATCCTGCACTTTTCACCATTCGCACACCCTCCTTCCCCACTGTTTGTTTTTAGTGTAGAAATGATTTAAATTGATATTATAACTCTTGTTCAATTTCGTTGCTGTTTTATTCAACATTCAACGAGATACAATATCAGTATAAAATATTTGAAATAATTGCATCCGGACGATCTTTATGGATGCCCCCTTCTGCCTAGAGATACACCATGATGGATACACTAAACTTTTGGAGCATCCTGTATGCATTTATAAGCAGACGATTACTACATGTTTACGTGTTTCAGGTGTTTGTGTGTCACGCAACATGTGTTGCGTTTAAAAACGTGTAGAGCACAATTTCCGCTTATCTGAATGGTGTAGATTGCGAATCACTGATGACAGTCGTGAGCTTAACACAATGATCTCCAGTCGACATCAAAAAACCGGGATAGAAGCCGAGGTCAGCTTCGCACTCCATGTTTAGGCCTAACCCTTTTTACCCCAACCCGTGGAATAATTCGGTCGAGAGATCCTTAATTTATTCTGACAGCTAATTAAACTTTGCAGGTGGGATGATGTCGTCTCGGTACGTTTCACACGTTACCACGGTCTTTGTTTTTTAATGTTAATTGTGGCTGCCTTGATTGAACCAGATGGTGTAAGCCAGTGTGGTTCAGAACTGTTTTACATGTCCACGGGTGTATTTTTTAGAACGGGCGATGATGATGATGACTATTGGAACCAGTCTGATGCCAGTAAACGGAAAGTGAACTTCGATGCGCCTGACGATGATGTGGTAGGTCGATGGTGGCCTCTTGCGACTTGAACCATTATGGTTCAAGTGGTTCATTAAGGACACAACTGCAATGTTGTTTTCTCTTTGCAGATGAACTTTTTTGGTGTTTCAAAGGATGTGAAGCCGGGCAACTTCAATTTTGACTTCAGCGAAAGCGTTGACACCATAATAGGAGATGGCGTATTTAATGAAAGCTCCCAGAGTTACGGTAATAACAGCTGTCACTGTCATGTCCGATGTTTAAGTCGGATCGCTGGATTGGTTGCCGATGCCCCCACAACCACTCGGACTCCACATCGGACAAACCGTACGACACAACGGAGAATGTCATGACAGAGATAAGCGGATAGGGATGCAAGAGTTAAGGCTGAATACTAATTAAAAACAACCAGCTCGGCATAGTTGCTAGATGCACCCTCTTCGTCGAAGGGCCCCGATAGTTTGCATGGTCACGATTGCGTCCACCCAGTTGAGGGTTATGGGAGGCAAACGTACCGTTGCTATCTTTAATTTTCCCGACACATGTAACCCTCAATGGGGTTGATAAAACTGGCCGCGCGAGCTACCGGGCTGACGAAGTGTGCGCGCCTAGCAACTATGCTGAGCTGGTCCTATTTTATTAGTATTTAGCTTTAAATTTTGCCTCCCGATATTTGCATTCGAATTGCTTTATGCGCTATTCTCGGTCGTGACGTACCGATTGCCCGATGAGGAGACATACTATACAAAACCCAACCAGTAAACGTACAGTGAAAGCTTGATTATCCGAGGACCGGTTATCCGATATTTGGCTTAACCGAGGTAAAGCAACCTCGGAAAAGTACGCAAATTAATTGAGGTTACGAGCTATTGAAAAAGCATCATAACAAGAAATGGAAGAGTGTTAAGGTGTGTTAGTCTGCTTAAAAGCCATTAAATCTGATTGGAAACCAATTCTTAACAAGCTATTTTCGACTTTCACATATTTCCTGTTTACTGTGTGCACGTATTACAAAATACAGTTGCACCTATTTTTAACTATAGTTTTGCTGATCCGTGATAGTGACGGTATCAACTACCTCGGACAACCGAGCTTCGCACCTCTTCTACATGTATATGCACAGTAGAGTTAACGATTACTCGTACGAAGAAAACTGTGAAACGAGAACTTGAAAAAATAGAAATAATGTCGCTGTATGTGTAATATGAATGGGAACTCTTATTTTTAAAATCAAAATGATTGCTTCTTAATATTATTGTGAGGATTTTGAAAAATGTCATCTTACACATCCATAAAATTTAATACTGCCATTAACATAGACTTGTCTAAGTCAGATGGAATGTTGTAGATTTAAAACAAAAATTACACAATAGGTGTTTTTTTTCCCATTAGATAATTATAACTCTGCTAGGGTCAAGCCAGCCCTTAAACATGAGACTTCCACTCCAAAGCGACAGCAGCGACCAGTTACTGCAACAGAAATGGCAAAACTGGAGGCAGAAGTAGACTTCTTGCATAGAAAATTGAAAGTAAGACAAAGTGTGTCATCTGAAGTGAATTTTCAAGATAATATAGTGTTGAATGTGATTCAGTTATTTAATGCTTAGGAGGAAGTTGATAGTAAATGGATGCCTCTGCCAGCCAATCGACTAGTTTTGAGAATAATCTTGGGAGAGGTATGAAAGGGTGATCAAAAAACATTTATGATTTTTGTGAGATGAAACTTTGACTTTTTTGCCCTATGACTAACTTTAGATGCACTGTATGAAAGTTACAAAATCTGTGAAATGTAATTTGTGTTGCAGAGTCCCTTAAAACGTTTTTCATAAAGTAAATTATTTATCTGAATGTTTTTTACTTAATGCATTAATTGCTGATAGTAATGTGCTGATATTAATTCTGTTTGTTTTTTCTTATACTGCAGAGTTACAGCCTGGATTCTTACAAATCGAAAAAGCAAAAGTTGGACTTGTTAGATACTGCTTTGAAATATCACGATGGAAATGCTATCATGACTGTACGTACAGTAATTTCTTGCAGATATTTTTAAGATGATAAAGAATCCCAAATTTGAGCGTTGGTGTTTCCATTAAGCATAGGCTGTGCTGCACATGAAAAACTCGCTGAAATCCAGCATCTTTAATCAAGAATTAATGCAGAGGCCAGAGGCTATAGAGCACTATTTATCATACCTGAACATTCACCAGGAATACACTGAACTATCTGATGTGCTAACGTAATATATACTTTTTGCATTTCCTTTCACAATCAATTGCCAAATTGATGGTCAGCCCTGATTTTAATTTTTTTTCTTTGCATAGCATGCTTGGTAAGACATCGGATGCTGCTGTAAGTATTTCAATAAACAATTAACTTGAAATGGGTTTTGTTACACTTGTTTTCTCTCACAAATCTTATCATTTTAATAGGAGGGCATGCTATGCCTAGAATAATAGAAGGTAAACTAGAACTTTTGCTAGAAATCGTACTTCCAAGTCAATTTTTTTTCTTGTTGAAAAAAATTGTCAACTCTATTCATTACGATTAAGAAAATTCAATTCATATTTTTTTGAAAAGTGTGATGTTTTAGAAACTTTTTATTGTAAGTTGTTAGGCTTAGGTCTAGTTTAATTAGTATGAGAAGGACAGGTTAAAATTGTTCAAACATTTTTTATCTGTTTTACTATTTATTTTTGGAAGTGGTGGTGGTCAGTTGTTTCATCAGTATTGAGAATGAAAATGTTTACTTGCAGATACTCAATTACAAATTAGCATTAAGGTCAAAGGAGCTGAAAATGCGATCATCAAACCTGAAAAACTGCTATGCCAATCATTTTCAAAGAAATCCTAGTTTGCTGAATGATGCTTTTTTGGTGGGGGAACACATTAGCTTATTGGATAAGCAGTCATTTATTGATGTAAGTTGAATCATACCCCATATCCCTTATTACGTTGGTCTTTGACATTTTTTTGCATTGCGGTTGAACTTTGAAACAGGCAAATGATTCAAAGCTGCAGAGCTACGAAAGTAATCAACAAGTTCCTGAAACAAATATGAAGAAGCACTGTATCATACATTCCACTGTAATCTCCACCCTCCATTATTGTTGCTTACATCATTACGGACGTCCTGAGGTACTGCGTTTTGCTCACGTTTTGCTGAGAGATTGTTTATTAATCAAATGTTCATTTGCTTTTTCTAAAATTTAAGAGCCATTTCGCCAGCCCACAAGCAGTGCGTAATTTGTACAGGCTGACGGACAAACAGTTTGCTTGGACAGCAATAATGGCAAGAGCAGAGTTAAAGCAATGGAAAGATATTGAAGTTTTACTCACTACAAAAGTAAGTTTTTGTAGTAATAATAAGTTAAGGATTTCTGTTTCCCAGTGATTTCAATTCTGTAAAAATAAATTTCTCTAGTCTCTCTTTGGAAATACCAAGATAAAATTTGTGATACCACCAGCAAAATTACTTGAAATTCTGCAAAGTAATGATGCCAGTATCGAGGTAAGCATTTTAACGCAAAAAAATACTTACACCGACTCTCTTTTCCTTAAAATTTCATCAACGGGATAAAACACACTGGTATTGAAGCTTAGTCAAAAATTGGGGAAAAATGGAGGCTAAAAGCCTATTTATTGTTTAAATCCTTAAAAACACTCAAAATTAAACACCGACCGTTTATTTCATTGAAAGGATGGTTACTTCTCTATTAATTAATATTAAACTGTACAGAACAAAACGGAATAATGTTAATATGGAATTCCCCCCGAAATAAACAACTTGAGGATTCAACAAATCTTGCGGTTGAATCATAATAGAGAAAACGTAAAACCTCAACATGAATGCAACTTTTTTAAGGAGCTGTGCAAGTACGTGAGCAAAGTGGATAATGCAGAACCGCGGCTAAAATTAGCAAAGAAATACAAATGCCACGAAGTGGTAGTAGATGTAAGTGCAATTTAAAAAGATGGCTACGCTGTGTTTTCAGATTTTTCCCATTAAAATACGTATCTTTTTTAAAGACTCTAGTTGCGTTAAAAGACAAACAACAGTTGATAGATTACAAATCAAGCGTGCTTCCCCACTCCACTGACTACAGATACATCGAGGATGCCATCAAAGCAATGGTGAGTGATAACGCACGTTTCAATGAACGTACGAGGCAATGTACCAATTAGGTTTTTCTACCCCACAGCGAAAGAAATAACTGGCACCGTAAAGCGCTTTCATCAAATCAAAGCCGTCCAATTCTCACTTAGCCTCTTTCACGGGACTTTCGGCATTTCTCATTTTGCCACATGGCATCATCTTGAGCTCGGCTAGTTCCTGGTCCACACCTTTCAAATCCATGTAGACTTTGATTAAGAATTCCGGAAGCAAAACCCGCATTATGTAGTCAATTTCCTACCGAGAAACGGGGATTAGTTTTAAATTTGTACTTGGGGGATAGAACAGAGATGCTTACCTTATTGCCGTTTGGTGCAAGCAAGTTTTTCAACAATGCAATGGCATGATTCACCTGTTCTTCGTGATAAAATAAGAGATTCACTTGAAAATCCAACTCTCTTCTTTGCCTGGAACTTCCACTCGAGTACTTCGTGTGCCGCTTGCAGTCTGTTTCACCTTTATAGATGGAGTAAAGACGGGCACTGTTGCGCTCAAAGGATTCCTCCAGTTGTTGCAGAGTTAAGTCCTTCACGTGCCTACGTTATTTGGTAAAGAATCTCTCCATCAACAATTGCTGCTGTGATTATCTGCGGAACTTAGAAAACATGCTACGTACTGAATCTGTGAGTGACTTTCAGCTTTATTTGCTTGATCGTCTGTTTCAGGCAACTTTGGCTGATTATTTTCAGCATCTTTCTCTGTAAGGATACAAAGTTAAAATTTCTTAATTTAGCTAATGAAATGCTTATATTAAATTCAGTTCACTGCAAAGAAAACCTCATTAGAAAAAGTATTGGCTTTAAAAATTATGACAGATTACTTACTCAATTACTAACCATCAATTTTTAAACAATTTCAACGAATCTAAAAATTATTCAACCAGTCAAGAGATTCCCGAATTTTCCATTATTTCAATCTACTATGTAGATCATATGTCGCAGAAAGCGTTGTTTAAATTCCAGATTTGAAAACGTCCCATTTCGAAAACTCAGTTTGACAGTGTCTGAGGCTTTGCAAGAATGTACCCTCAGTCAGGTACCATGAATGCATTCATAGTCGTACTTACCAACAGATTCTAAACACCTTTTCTTTGTCCTAAGCCTGGATTTCTTAGCTGGTATATCTTTCACGACTTTCTGTAAAATAAGTCGTGCCTCTTTCATGTTTACAGGTGGTTCGTCAGTTGCAGGGTCTTTTTCATCTTTAATGTTTGGGCGGTTGAAATAATGACTTATTTCTATTCTTTTTTCTCCGGTTAGACTGCATGGCTGCGACAAAATCTCAGTCAAGCGTCTCACGTCTTTCTGGTTCCCGCTTCGTGTAACACTAACAAAAACTTCAATCCTACTAAATCGATGCACCTCAAAACTGCCATCTAATGTGAGAGATTAACCGATTATACACAATTTGAACACGTGAAAGCTGGAACCATGTAATTGATACGCTGAAGTTATAGTACATACCATGGGATTTGTCATTTTCTGTCGATGTCAACACTTTCTTATCAGAGTTGGGATTGTTAACAATATGGTAAGCCAACTTCACCTTTTCACCTGTGCAAAGAGGATCTTACATTTAGAATGAGAAGAAAATTCCTTGATTATACCACAGCTGTATGCCACAACTTAATTGTATCTATTATACCTCTGAATTGTTATGCCTCTAAATGGTAAATGAACGTTAGGAGGAAGTACACCTGTACATTATAGTACGTAAAATTCTGAGTCAATTTGATATTTAAATAAAGTTAATGAGAAGAAATGTCCAAAAAGAAACAACATTCCTTGGTAATTCACTTAGGAGATTGTCAATCAAGTTATAATTCTACCTGAGGTCTTCAAACTCTAAACAACTGATCCGGTTATCCCAGATCACATTATCATGGGCTGAATAGATGACAAAACTAAGTACCTGTGAGAATGTTTATGTTCACATTTTGTTGCTGTCCTGGAAGTGTTTTAGGAGCCACCAGCATTTCTTTAACATTGGACCACAGTAAAGAACAGGCTTCCTAGAACGTCCAGGTGATCGAACATGATTAATCGAAAATGTACCCACACTGTAATGCCGTAATTTAGAAAAAAAAAATATTACATTAAATTCAGACTCTTGGAACCAGCTGCAGCTGACTTTTTGGGAAGCACACGATGGCTGCTGAATTGGGCATTTCAGAATCTTAAAAGTGCATCCTATAATGTAGGTCTTGTTTTCCTTTGAAAACTAGAAAAAGATATTTCACATTTTATTCTAAATCAGAGATAGTAAGTACGAGAAACGCAGGTTTCCTAGCCGTTTTTCTGAAAATTTCGTATCCCAAAACAGCTGGTGACATGATTAATAATTTGACATAGACATCAGGATGGGAAGTTTAAAAACCTGAAACAATCTGACATTGACATGCCGCGTAACGATCAACGTGTCTCACCTTAAAGTGTTTTAAAAAAGTCACAACATCTTGGTCACTCATTTGTAGATGTTTTATAAACAATTTCCAACCACCTGTGTTTAGCGCGTACTTCTTCGAAACTTGAGGGAAAAGGCGCTAAAATGTGCATGATGCATTACGGCGTCTCATACTCAGCTTCACTATCCTAACTTAATGCATGCAAAATGGTAATATTGTACCCTTCTTAATTATAAGCAATTTGGTTTTTAACGCCAAAATAAAACAAAATCATAGCAGAAATTAATTTCAATATTTCTAATTTATAGAATTCGAACTTTTTCTTGCACCTTTTGTTACAGGGAAAACAATGTATGGTCCTACACGCAGCTCCGTACTTTCCTCAAGGTTTTTGTGAAAGGTGAATTGAATGTTGTCTCATGTCTAAAGACGTGCAATTTGGCGTTACTTCCTTCTTTTATTCGTAGTTCATTTTGTTATTCGAAACGATGGCGAAGGTTCCTGAGATTTTCAAAAGCCGGGTATTCTTAGTGATTGCGCCTTTACTCGTACTGATTCATTATTCATGGATTAAACTGCAGGATAACGAGGTTTTTGTGCGTCCCGAAGACAAACATGAACTCCCATGGGTTGGGATGTACAAAAGATTAACTGCCAAAAAGGAAGGTGCAGATGGTGAAGAAGGTAAAGCTAATTGAAAGAAAGTAAGTCGACCCCTAAATGCCACGTAGAAGAACGTACTAATAACAAATAACAGTCGTACAGTGCTGCGCGTATTCAGGAATCATGGATTCTGCAGTGCCCCTAGGCCATCAAGATAATATGGAAGTCATTAATCATTTCAAGAAAATCGTGCAGTCTGCTTTTGGTCCAAATGGAAAACACATCATGCTGCAAAACAGCTGTGGAGGGCAGGTGACCATCACCTCGAGCGCAAGCAGGTTACTGAAAGTTCTCAAAGTTACCAATCCAGTCCTAAAATTGGTCGTTTCAGCAGCTGGCAGCCACTTGCGATGTCACGAAAACAGTGGCTTAACGTTTATGCTAGTCATTCTAGAATTGCTTGGAAGATCACTGCAGTTGCAGGTGCCGCAGTGTCGTGTCCTGGTCATCTGTCGCAAACTGCAGCAATCAGTGATTGCCCACCTGCAGGAGTGTTCCTTGCGGCTTAAAGTTGACTTCGAGAATCTGCAAGGGCCACTGCATGTGGTGCGTTCGATTATCTGCTCAAAGCCCGCTACTTACCTGACTCAGAAGCAGCGCGATCACATCTCGCACCTGTTAATTCGTGGGTTTCTGAACGGCATCCCGAAAGAAACCACTGCCAGCAACAAGTTTGGTAACATCCATTTCTTATCACATCCTGGCTTGTCACCGGACCACAGCCAGCTCTTGGATGGAATGCTGATTGAGTCCATCGACTCAAAGCTGCCGGATTTGTCGCTGACGCCTTTAAAATGCGCACTGTTTCATGTGTCATTATCCGGGGATGTCGAGGGTGGCATAACGGAGGAAACGTGGCATCTGGGTGACGGTATCAACATCGTGGAGTCCTGCGCTGCTCTAATTCTTGCGATGTTCAAACGATTGGTAAGCGAAGAAGTTGCCGTGGTTGCATGCCAGAAGGTGATTCATCCTCGGGCCAAAAAGTATCTTCAAGACCACGGCGTTCTTGTTCTGGATCGTCTTGGACTTCTGTCATTCGGCGCTCTAACAGAACTTACGGGTATGCTCTTTTGCCTATGAAATTTTAACGCTACTGTTAAACTTGAAATGCTAAATTTGTCATGGTACCTAGTGTTTGCAGCGTTCTTGTCAGTGACAGTTAATTCTCTAATTCTTTAAAAAATATTGCTATGATTCCAGCTGAATACAAATAAATTTGTATTCGTTTAGCCACACTTAGTGAGCCTACTAAGCCTATACATGTACAATAATGTTACTTCGGATTTTCAAGAATTTTATTCTATGTCAATATTGCAGGTGCTAATCCCATTGAAAACTTTGTAATGCCGCTGGATCCCAGTGGCTTTGGAATTCTTGATGCCGTTTCGATCACTACACTTCAAAAAAGAGTTTATTATCATCTGGTAAATAAAAGCAGTAATGTCAGCACTTTACTTCTTTACAATTACCTCGAAGAAAGCCTTGAAGAATTAAAGGTATCTTTGCTTCATTTTTTGTTTGCGTTGTATTTAATATTGCTAACGTCCTTACCAGTATTCTTAATCGATGGATTATGCATAAGGCGTTATTTGTCAATTTCCGTTTTAGCACGTTTGCCATCAAGGGATTAATGCATTGCAAGAGCTCCTGCAATATCCATACATCTTTTGTGGGGGTGGATGCCTAGAAGTCCATTTAGCAGCATATGCAAGACATTGGGTAATAGCATCTTTTCATTTAATTGTGCTAGGTTATGTGCATGCCTGTGATTAAGGTTATTAGGGATAAGTCTTGCTAAATTTAATATACAAGCAGGGATGGTTGATAGGCATTAATCTAAAGACAGAAAATCATATAGAAATAACATTAAATAATATTAGCAAGAAAGTGTCTGTTAGGATTATCATGCAGACTGTAAAGCAGTCCAGAGATAGATAAATTTAGGAAATATAGAAATAAAGGAAAAAATATATAGGAAGAATATAGGAATTTTTTACACAAAAATGAATTATATTTGAAGAATAGACAATTTAGCACTTAAAGCAATGTCACTACAAACATTAAAACCGAAATTACAACTTATAGCTTTGCATACATTTGTATATGTTTAGACATACTAATGATTGAGGAAACCCCGTAGGCAAAAAAAGTTGCAATATTAAGGGCAAAATTTGTGTATAAAAGAATATGAATTCAAGAAACGCCAGAAGGCAAAAATTTCAATAAATAAATTATAATTTATGGATTTTGATCTAATCTTATTTACAATGTTGCTTAGAAATAACAGTGCATGATATACATGTACCTCCTGGATTGAAAGTTAAGAAATCCCCTGACTTGTTCAATTTTTTTCTAAATTCCCCTCACTTTCCCAGTTTTTCATGCAGTGTGTCCACCCCCAGATCAGGACAGCTATTACTCGGCTTGAAAATGAACCACGCTCAACACTTAATAAAGATGTGGTATGTCCATGGTGGTAAACTGACTAGGTTTTGTAGTCCTTAAAAGCTGATACTTGAAAAATTGAATAGGGGTCTGGATGGTTTTTAAGCAAATCTTAGCTTTGTTTCAAGTGACAAAATATTGGAATATATAGGAAGGGTCTAAAAATATAGGAACATTTAGGAATGCTAGCTGTACAGTATGAATGTTGTTTATTGGATTTGAGTTATGAAAAATTGGTGAGTTTTCAATGATATAAAATTCTTATTGACTTAAGTAAAATAGTGTTTTAGTGGAATTCAAACAAGTTAAAAATGTAAGAGCACTTTTTTAATTGATTTTAAGCAGTTGTTTGTTAACTGAATACAATTTTAATATTTCGAGTGAATAAATGCATTGTGCATCACATTTTTTAAAACGTTTTTCCTAAACTATCAAGTGAATAAAATGATTAAATGTCAGCTGTACATTCAAAACGGGAAACCACACATAAGACATGTTAGGTTCACACAGCCAAATTACATAGAAATGTCTACAGAAACCATCAAACTGATTTGTTATGCAAGCAGATCATCATCCAATTTCATTGTTAAGGAAAGCTGACAATACATGTGTATTCAGAAAAGAAAATCTTTTATTGTATATAGGGTAAGGAAAACATTCAAGAATTAATGAAAACTGGAACCACACTCGGCCAAGTAATATCCATCACAGAAGCATTTGCAAGGTCACTGGAGAGCGTCGGTACATCCCTTGTTAAAGACGAATCTGAGATTTTTATGGTTGGCGATAATTCTCATTTATGGTACGATTTGGACAACCTTGCGAACATGAAAGAAAACCCAGCCGAAAATTTACACAAGTGCGTATGTGGAGCAGTTACTAAAACCAATCCAGGAATTGTTATAGGTCCTGATATTGGCTCCTTGAAAAATACTGATTCCAAATGGACGGAAAGTCTTCTTACAGAAAGTGAGCGCAGTTCTTTGTTAGTAGCAGATGGGGGTTTAAGTAAGCAAAATGCCATTAAAGCAGCCTTAGAAACCTTTATTACAATCTTAAACATAGATATGATAATAAAAAAATAGTAGATTAATAAAAAACGTTCTGAGCAAATACTGTTGAAATTGTGCAATTTATTCCATTAGACTACTAATCGAGGAATCATCAAGTTTCAAGCGTCTGAGGATGTCAATGCTTAATTTCATTTTTTCTGTAAGTTCGTCCTGCCGTTTCAGTCTTGCCAAATTCACCTGCTCATCTACTAATTGACTCGCCTCATCAATTGTAAGCATAGATTTTGAAGTGCCGTCAATACCTCTTCTGTTGTGAACATCTTCAATCATTTTCAATTCAAAGGACGTCAGCTCTCGCATAATATCATACAGCTGTTGTTTGGCTTGAGATTTCTCAGGTTCATGAAGATCTATCCGCCTACTGTCAAATGTAACAATAATGGCCCTAAAATTAGGAACGGCACATTAGCATGATGTTAAGAAGCATTTTTGGCAGGTATATTTAATTTATTGCTGTAATTACCACAATGCTCCTCTCAGTCTAGAAATAAGTTGCACGTAAGAAAACCCTACTTTAAAGCCTTTATTGAAGCCCAATTGCAGAGCAGACTCTTTGCTGTCTGTTATGCCTTCCCGGTAACCCTCCTAGGTAAGATAATGTGAAGTGAACTATGTTTGTCTCATTCCTTTCACATTCAACAAAATAATATTATTGATTTCAAATTTATTTCAAAGCTTCAGATCGATATTGATACCTATCATTACCACAGTTAGCAGTAAACCAAAATATTAGTTTGTTTTCCTATTAAATTCGGAAATTCCAACTCACTGATTACAAAACAAATTGTGCTATTTTCAATCAATAGAATGCTGTTGATGAGAATTTTCGAAAAATTCATCAAAATTATGGATTTTTGCCCATATTTGTAATAGAAAAAATGTTGAGGAATATCAAGGCCATGTAATTCAACATTGCAGGCACAAAAATAAAAATCTGGATTACGTATCATAGACGTTGACATGAAAAATTTGCTCAAGAATACAGTATTAGTAATTAATGGTTCAACTTTGAAAACAAATATCGCAAATGATGATTTTGCAATACATTTCTGTACAAAATGAATTAAACGCGTCAAATTCCCTTACTTGTTATACATTTTCAAAATTTCCCCTGGGAACCCTGGCCTCCCTAATCTTCATGTAGGCCTACGTCTTTTATATGGATCGCGGTTTGCATGAATTCATTGCATCATTATATGATCGGTATACCGTTAATTCATCCAACGCAGCGGAAATATTTGAGTAGCATATTATGCAGAACTTTGAACAACATGTACTTATATTTGCGTGAATAAGGCAACTTCAGTATGTACTTGCATATCTGATTTGCGATTGCTAAAATTACGCCCCACCCTGTATATAAATTACGCGTGCTTCGACTAGCCAGTGAATGAGTTATATTTCAGCTCATAATATTCAAGACAAGAAATTCATTAATCTTTACGTTATGCCTAGCATCTTTTAAAGTGTTCCATTGATTATCGTGGGCAATGTCTTCGGTATCCTCCCCAAATACATCTTCCAGAGCTTGAGCTGCCGCCATTTCGGTTTTTAACAAAATGTAGTTTCTTTGTGACGTGAGCAAAGTTCATGCATTGCCGAACGACTTAGAGCTAGGAAAACAGCATTGCCGAACGACGAAGAAATGATACCGTCGTCTGCAGTTTTTCAAATTGCTGCCGATAAGTGAAGGCTTAAAGTTTAGCTGGCGAAGATTCGGTAGTTTTCTTTGCTTTTTTGCGGAACGAATTTACGAATGCGCCCAGTTTTTCTAGAATGGTGAGATGCAGTGTTCCGGCGTGCCCAAATAAACAAGGAAAGTGCTCTGGCATAACGTTTCACAAGTAAGTCATGTATTGAACGCCTTGAAACGTATTGATGTGCATGACATAACGCTTTCAGATGGAATATGCCTTCGAGATTCAACTCATTCAAATCATACAACTGTGTAAATAGAAACAATAGTACATGTTGTTGAGTGCAGCACATGACTGGCAGATTGTTTAAATTTCATTTTACTGTAAACTGCACCAAGTTACGTGTATTTATAAATGTAGAACGTGGAATTCGACCTGGCAAGTTTTAGCCATTTGCTAGTCATGTTCGGGCCCTTTTCCACAATATTTTTAGTTTTGTGCAATAGGGCTAGCCCTAGTGAATGTCTTTAAGCGCCTCAATGTCCACAAAGATTTGGATCAAAGAGGGCAACTTGTTTAAATTAAAGAATGACTGGTTCAGCTCAAATAAGCTAAATAACTTTAATGAAACTAGATTGCAAAACAAAATGCAAGATGACATTATTAACGTTGTTGTTTTTATAAATGTTTGCATTAGAGTAGAATAAAAATAGAATAGAACATTCATTAGTAAATTCGAAGTTTCCAAGCACGCGCCTAATGACGTCATCAGCTGTGCACGTGCCATTCTCGTGGCGTGGAGAAATTCGAAACACGTGATACGCGGTGCGAAAGATGGCGAAGAAAAATAAATTTAGCACCGATTATAACCGAAAATAACAATCAGCTCCATCCAAAAAACCAGCCGTGAAAACGTTCGCACTAGCTTCGGTTCTATACGAAAATTCTAGGACTGAATTTGAATTTGAATTTTCAAGAATTTTCCAGCACGCGACGTTCCACATCTCGTCTCGCGCCCGCGTTCTAGAACCATCGCGTTCCACACTGTGGAATGCAAACGCATGTTCCATCTCGCTGCAATCCTCTTTCCAGTTTATACCTTTTTTATTTATTTAAAAAAAATAATAATAATAATTATAATTATAAAATTCGCCAAATTTTACTTAACGTAACTAGGAAACCCACCTGCAAGCACTCGGGAAGCGATTTAGCGACGAAGATGATCGGTGATTTGACGCGGAAGGAGAAACGGAGGCCCGGGACACTCGAATTCAGGGTAATGTGGATGGACATGAATATGAACATGTATGTAAGGGGAATGTTAAGGGGAAGGGGGCCAGCTAGGACCCCATTCGGCTTCAGGGGATGCGGTGCTGGTCACGTGTGGCTAATTACGACAAAGGCGTCGAACGCGTGTCAAAAGCGTGAATTCAAACAATGAATTAGGCGAACACGTGCCACGCTCCACCAGCAGATTGACGTTCAACGTCCAACATCATCGATTAATACGCACATGTAATGTACAATGTGCAATATTTGATGTGTATAGAGTGAAAAGCAAATCCCAAACTCAACGCACGCAGGATTGGGCATATCGCTATACGATGGGTGCTAAACCATAACGTATCAAGTGCCAGAAAATGGACTCCTCAGCTGAGGGATAAAACTGAATGGTTTCGTGAAAAACATTGATACAGAATTCGTGCCAAAATTTACAAATTCCCTGATTAGCCGAGTAAATTTGCCTGACTTTTCGGAAATAAATTCTGTAGCAACAAAGAAACGTACAATGACACGAAGGGGATGTTTATTAATAACGAACGTAAGTTTCTTGCACTCTCTAGTAATTTCTGAGCAGCTGCAATTTGACTAGTAAAATTAATATTTATAATGAATTTAAACGTTGTTTTTTTTTCTTCTGCACATCTTCAGCAGTTAACTTGAAACTTGACTTAAAACTGCTTTCTAATGAAGGGCAAGGCCGTGTAGAGCGTGTGATGGGAAATGTAGGTTCATTTGTCAAGCTGCTCATTAAGTATGTTTAATCGGTTAATTTTAGACTGCATTTTTATACAGTACATCATTTTAACAACATGGACTGACGTCTCTCTAAATGCCTAACTTTCATCCGGTCATTTTGACGTCCAAGTTTTAAAAATCAGCTTAGGTTCCGTGGTTAAAATGTCGAATAACCTCTATTCGTGTTCACCTCACCAAGATTTGCTTTAAAGTCAACGCGCAGGATTTAAAAATGGAGGTCCAAGAAGGAGTTATCCGCATATCGGGATGTTTGGTGGAAATTCCGACAATATTTGGAGTTTCTTTGGTGATTTTCGTGTGTTTTTTTTCAGGAATGGATGGGGGAATTCCCCCCATTAAAAGCCCCTTGCGCACCGCCCCGTTTGCTTTAGAGGGCGGGCACATACGACCTTATGGTTTGGCATCATTCAAGTTCGTAGACCTAGTGTATATCCAGTCATCAAAGGAGTGAAAAGAAAAGGATTTCGTTCGGTGCATTACGCATTGCGAAAAATTCTTGTGAAATTCGAAAATTAATTTCTCAAAATTTCCTGTAAGTATTTTTAAGAGAAAATCAACATTCGCTCCACGCAGCAGTTCAACTCGATGGAATCTAGAGATCAATTTTTTCACCCAGTTCTCCACTTGAAATTTCGTACACTCGTGTTATGTCTGACCGATACAGAAATAAATAATAATAACATTTATTTAAACAATCTTTTAAATTCCAGTTTACTGAAAGCACTCAAAAGTGGAGTCAAGCTGCTAAGAAGGAATTTTCCAAATGCTAGTTTTGAGCAGAATTTTTAATGTTTATTGTTTTTTTTTTAAAATTTGGTTATTGATTCAATGCGTTTTATCCTCAATTAATCAATTTTGTTACATTCCCAGCTTAAAATATTCGAAAAACGTGCGATTTTCGATTCGATTACGAGCTATTAAAGACTAACAATAGTTAAAATTAAAACACGCTAAAGTATTTATAACTTTTAATGAATTACATTAAAATAAAAACATGGGGCACTCATAACAAGTATATTAACTATAATCAATATATTGACACGTTATATAATAATAATAATATTTATTTCATTCATTCAAGAAAACGGATTAGTTGGGTTGACATCAACACTTACAAATATACTGTCATACATGCATAAAATTTAATACAAAAAAATAATACAGAAAAGTCAAAATTAAAAAAACCTTCAATATATTCAACATAACAAATCTTACAATTCAGTAGAATTTCCATGACACAAACTCACTCAGCATTTCAACGCGTTTTAAACAAATTTTAAAAGTCTAGCCGATGTTCGAAGTCGAGAGCGTTAGATGAAACGCATTAAACTGTGCCAATTAAATTAAGATAAGACGTTTTTATACGATCTAAGGAATGAAGTCACATTATTAGTATTAATTTGCGGCTTTCGATCTTGAAGCGCGAATGAAGCAATACAATAAAACGCACCAAAACCTAATTCACATTTTTCAAATTCAGTTTTATTTATTTATTTGTATTTTTATTTCAGATACATAAAACAGACGGAAACACACGACCGAAATGGAAAGGTGAAACACTGGAAATTGGGAGGACGTCGTTTTCATTATTTATTTGCGCTGCTTCGTTGACCGTCGGTCACTCTCCCGTAGTGAGGGGGGTGTGGGGTGAAGGAGGAGGGTAGGGTACAGAAGGCCCTCTGTGATGAGGGGGGTTGGTCCGTTCCGCCGTTAAGTATGATGCACGACGCATAATTAGCGCTCAAACAGCTCTTCGTTGTACAAAAGAGAAACAAGAGCGTTTTGTACATTGTACTCCAGAGGCGACAATACTCTCCATGTAAGGGGGAGTACTTTTATTCAAACCCTAAACCCCCCTTAGCCTCCTCCTCTTTCCCTTTTGCTGGCTTATTCACAGATTGGATGCCCCTCAGGAATTAACCACCGGCTTTTCTCTTTTTGGCCTTAAGGGCCCCCTGAGAGCCCAAGTACAATTAGGTCCTTTTGTGGGACGGACCCGAAAAGAGACACGCATTCACTCGGCCAAAGCGCATCTCTCTCTCTCACCCTCACACACATCTCACCACCATCTGTACACTGGAGAGCGCCGCTAAGTGAAGGGGAGGAGCGCGAGATGCCGCAGGGGGGCGCGAGTGGCAGGTGCGCCGCACCATGCGTCAGAGACATCTAGCGGAAGTTGCTCGCTCAACAGTTAACAAAGTCCAGGACCCTCGAAAAGAACCCTCGGGGCCAACCCCGAGCTAACCTTAAAAAGTCAATCAGGCACCGACAGTGAATCAGGGTGGGCAAAACAATTGTCAAGATTTGAAGTCAAGGACATTTTTTTAAGATTTTTAAGTTTTAAGGAAATTCGATTTTGCGATGATGTCGGTGTAGAACCCCGTTTGAAGTGGCAATCACCGAATAATATTGGGTTCAGGATGGATTACACCCCCCTTCCCCCCTCCTACTAGTAGGGTATTGCGTTGAATTGAAATTGACCGCAGTCGAACTCGGTTTTAACGAGAGTCGATGGAGCGATGAGATTCGTTCGTTATAACCGTTGCTCGTTATATCCGTGAAGAACGCATCCGTTGTACATATATGTATTATAATCGCACGATTTGTTTCTGCCAATGTTTAATTGGTCGTCCACTAGGGTTTCGGTTTATGATTTCGAAATGCTTCCCGTTTATTTTATTTAAACAATTTAAAAAAAAAAATTAAAGAAATTTGAATGGTGGTTGTCATGCAGGGAAGCCCCGTTTTAGGAAGATTTAACAGTGTTTTTTTTTTTAATTTCTTAATTTTTATTCGTATAAATGAACGGGGGCATTTTGAAATTATAAACCTAAGTTGAAAACCCTAGTGGACAACCGATTCTATATTGGAGAAAATAAATGGAGCAATTATAATAAGTTTGTTAATAATAGTAACTTAACAATAATATAATAAAAAACTTCATTCCTAAATTATAAACGGTATAAAAGGCATGGGTGAATATCACTGGTAAACTAACCGAGAAATCTTGGTTAACATCGCGAGACTAGTATTTACAACGATGTAAGATTAATGACTGCTGGTGCACTTTAAAGATTCGAATTCAATTCAATTCAGTACCCCTTACTGTCATCAACGAGATGGTACGTGGTAGGTGTATAATCATCCATGAACCCACTTTATTCGGTAGATTTCACCGCATTATGGCCGACACCAACCTCATCGCTAAATAGAATTTCAACCGAATTGAATTGAATTGAAGATAAATCGCGCATTAGTAACCAGGAGTAGAAATTGTCATATTTTCAAGATGATTATATAGGGTTTTTAAAATGGCGTCGTCTCGAATAACTAAGATCCCGTCGAGATTTTCATGCCATTTTATTATATTTTTATCTTTATCTTTATCTTTTCCCCTCCTCCTCGCATTGAATGGCCAATCGATGAAATCCGTGGCGGATCTCGACGATCGTTGAATCCGATCCGTCGGGCGGCTTTTCTTTATGCATAAATTTATGATAACGAGGCGTCGAAGTAGACGCACTTCCGGTTCTAACGAACCGGTTCCTAATGCACCAGCCTACAGCGTACGTCATCTTCCGGTGACGGGACAATTAAGGGAACCCACATTGTCCCCCAGGAACGTATTATTTTAGGAAAGGCGACGGTTTGATCACATATTTTTACTCCATTGTTATTGTTTTCATAATAATAATAATAATAATAATCCGTTTATTTCTCTAAGATAAATAATATAATATGTGACACCATATAAACATTGCCCACGTCTTCGATATGGAGTTACAGTCACGATGAAATTCGCCAAACTGATAAATACATTTAAAAATAATTATTGCTTTAATATCATTAGTTCAAATTTTACAATTTTTTTTTAAAATTTGTATTTTTACGCAGATTTTTTTGAAAAAAAAAATATTGCATTATTATCATTAGTTCATATTTTATGAATTTCTTTTTGAAATTTGTATTTTTACGCAGATTTTTTTGAAAAAAAAAATATTGCATTATTATCATTAGTTCAAATTTTACGAATTTATTTTTTAAATTGGTATTTTTACGCAGATTTTAAAAAAAAAATATTGCATCATTACCATTGGTTAAATTTTTTATGAATTTTTTTTACGCAGATTTGTTACTAAAACCATATTTGATCTTTTCTTCCAATAAATTACAGCCTGCATAATTATTCAGAACCTTACAATTATCTTCATTAATTGATATAATTGGCAATATTTCAATTTATAATTTCTCCCTTTTTCGTGATCAGTTAATGTATAAAACCAAAGCCTCATCATCAGTGTGTAACAGGGTGACTACCAATTTCCGGAAAACAAAATCAACTGAGCTTTCCAGGTTTTCCAGGTGTCATAATCTTGTTTTTCCAGGTTCACAAAAATAGTTTACTGACTAGTTTTTTAACGGTGGTAACAAAGTGGGACATTGAAAAAATGAACAGCTTGGAAGTTTGGAAAAATATTTCCAAAATAAGAATTCATTTTTTGGAAATGGTGAAATTTTTATTAGATAAATTAATTTTTGTGTTTAATTTCAGAAATGTATTTTTAAAAAAAAATACAAAATTAATTCGATATTCAAAAAATGTCAGGTTCCAATTCAAAATTCCATAAATTTTCCAGGTTAATAGATATCTTGGTTACGGACGCGTTTGTCATTTTTAATGCTGTTAAAGGGAATTCCAGACAAGCAAAATTAAATATATATATATACAAATCATAGATTTAATATATATTTTAAAAATATGCTAATAAATACACGCAGTAATTGCAGTAATAATTAAGCGACCACCGATGGCGTCATGTTCAAAAAAATAAAAAAATAAATAAAAATTAAGGGTTTTAACCTTTCTTCGCAAAATTTGTTTAAAAAATTGATCAATTAAATCAATCATTCGAGACAAAGATCTTTTTTATATTTTTTTATTATTTTTTTTATATAATTAATAATACTTTTAAAAGCATTATTAATAATATGTAATTGTATAATATGTAATATGTAATTAAAAGTATTATTAATAATATTATTAATAATACTTTTAAAGTGTATTATTAATAATATAATTTTACCTGAAATTTTCATTAAATTTTTTTTACAATTTAATGGAGGGTGGAAACGTTCTTCAAACGATATGTTTTTTTTGGGCAAAGGTTTTGTGGGAGGTGAAGAGGATATTAAGAGTAGAGTAGAGTGTGTACACACAGCTGCATTCATAAAAGGCGAAACCGCATAAGTGGAATAAATACAAATGCGAACGTGTCAAAAAGTGAGAAAAGCTAACGTCGCCCGATATATATATATATACGTGTGACACACACAATAAGAAGGACCTCTCGCACCTGCGTAACACCAATCGAAAAATATATATGTCTAACATAAAAGGTGATAAATAATATATCGACGCCATAAAAAAGCGATCGAAGCGACACGTAACATCGCAGAGAAATTTCCACCGAAATTAAAAGGTAAGTCCCCGAAATTATCGCTTTTTTTTATATTCACATTGAGGAGGCAAAGAAAATGGGCCCCACCTTAAGGTATATATATATATTGTAGACTATATTAAAAGTGCCGGTTGCACCAACAAAAGTCAATCCAAACCCGAGGTTAACCTCCAGTTAACCCAGGGGAAAAGTATCGCACCGCAGAAGGTCAGCGATTAAACGTGGGTTTTGCCAAAAAAAAATTAATAAATAAAATATTAAGGGAAAAATGTTTCCACCATCCATTGAATTGTAAACAATTGGGGTTTTTTAATGAAAATTTCAGATACAATTTATTATTATCATTAATCTCTGCACCCAACTAATAGCCAGGGTTAATCTAAGGTTTTTTAACACAATGCAATTTTCCTAGAATTCCTATCTCCACGTTAACCATATCTCGCGTTATAAATCCCCATAGTAAAATGGTGCAACAAACACCTGTTAACCATTAAGTTAAGTCGCGCTCACGGGTAAGTCCCAGGTTATCGAAATGCATTTTGGTTCAGAAAGTAGATATCCCCAAAAAAAGTCCTATTTTTTAATTTTTCTTCGAAAGCTTTTCAGCTGAATTTTTTTTCACGAAATCGGGAGCAATTTTAAAGAGCAATAAAATCGTTCGCAGAACACGAGCTATAACCGATTTTAATTCGGACGTTAATCTACATGAATAAAAGTGCTTTTTAATTCTAAATTGAAAATCAATTCGAACATTTTTAAATTGTGTGGATGCCGTCGAATTGATCGACGAAATTTTAGGGCGAATTGATCGGGCCAAAATAACAACCTAATTCCGTTTCGTTCATTTCATTTGTCATTTCAGTTGTTTTTTTTTTTGTGTGGAAATGCACCGGACGCGAACGCTGTTCTTGCGGTCAGTCGTGGCGGCGCTGGTCATCTGCCGGACGACGAAGGCTCACGAGCACTACGTTCCCAATGCGGACCGAGGAGAAGATCTGGCTGACCACAGGTTCACCAGGGACACCAGGCGAGTCCAAGGATTATGATAATGAAAAAGCTTTCAGGCTACATGTAGATTCACCCAGAAATCCATTCTCAGCGGACTCCGGGGTTCAAAGGACCCAACCTCCTCCTTGGGTCGGGTAAAGGACATCTTTTTATTTGTTAAAATTTTTAGGCACATCAAAGAAGACATCGAGAAGTATTTCCAAATGAATTTGTCGGCGGTCGATCATCTCAGTCAGGAAAATTTAGACTATTATTACTTCGTGTAAGTAAATCGACGTTGGTTGAAATATTTACATCGAATAATTATTATAATCGATCGGTTTTGTTTGTTTTCACCAAAGCGGAGTATGCCTTTACATCGGGGTTTTCGGCTTCGGTCTTTATAATTTCCAGATGCCTCCCGTTTATTTATGCATAAAAAAACGGAAGAAACAAAAAAATGTGAAAAATCCGTTGAAAAAATTCGAAGGGGGTTGCCGTGCAGGGAAGCCCCGTTTCAGGTGTTGTTGGTTTTTTTTCTTCAAATTTCTTCATTTTTATTTGTATGAATAAACGAGGGCATTTCGAAATGTATAAAACCAAAGCTGAAACCCTGGTGGACGACCCAGTTCTACATTGGTTAAAACAAATTCCGCAATTATAATAAGTATTTGAAGCACAATGATAGCAACTGACGTAGGAGTTTTCTCCTGAAAATGGGCTTAAACCCCCTACCATATGGCATTTAGTTGCTGCCTGTAGGGTACTGAGTTGAATTGAATAGCTAGAGCTGGAATGATGGATCGTAGAATCTATGGTAGCGACACTCGCATTGGGACGTTCACACGGGGAAGTCCGATTATTAGCCTTAGCCAAGTCCGAGAGTGCTATCAACTCTACGAAACAGGCCTGGATAAGGTGATTGCCAGACAAAAATATGGCCAACCCCCTCAACAGTGACCAACACTTATTTAGTTATATATATATATAAATCAATAGAAAAAATAACAACTCGGTGGACTGAGTTTTCAGAAAACAAAGAATAAAGCGAATAAAGGGTTTCCAACCTCCCCCCACCCCACCCCACTCTTTTTCATAACGAATTATTGAATATTTCTATAACCCAATAACGACACGGTAAGAAATAAATCGTAATGAAAGTGTTCGTAAGTACTTAACATCGGGTGCATCGGTGATTTCAGATTGCACGATTTCGACCGCAACAACAAACTGGACGGATTGGAAATGTTGAAGGCGATCGAACACGCCGTGGACCACGCCGATCACATCGACGAAGCGGCGAGGCCCTCCGTGGACGCCGCTCTCAACAGTTTCTCTCGTGAGTTTCACCATATCGGCTGGGAGTCGATAAGAACCGCAGGGCCGTAGAAAAAAACAACCTAAGCCCCTTCCTTCTGGCCGATATTTCATTAAAAAAAAAAGATTATAAAAACGGAATGCTGTTTAAGATGAACTCGTGAGTTATGCGGAGATGCAGATGAATTTAAAATAATAACAAAAAAGAGGGTTGGAACTCGGCCCTTAACGGGACACCTTAATGTTGGCCTTTCACAGGAGTTTCAATATCGATCACGCAAAGGGCAATGGAATAAGTGAATGAATCCGGGAGAAACGAATAAGGTCGAAATTACTCGAGAATTACGACCTGAAATTTAGGAACCGTTTCAACTGGAATACGTTGATAACGTATCCGATAGCTTTGCATCGTTCGATGCCGATCGATTATAGAAGGCGGAAATCTGCCGCGAAGTAATAGTTTTATTACATTTTCATTGAAATGTAAGGCACGCGTGATTTAAAAAAAGCATTCAAAATAAGTAAGCGAGTGAACGAGTGAACGTTGAAAAATTCAGGAAAATTTCACGCGAAATTTTACGGTTGTTTCGTCCGACTGAAATCAATTCGACTTTTGGCCGACTTTGAATAGGACCACATTTTTTTGCGTCTGAATTGGGACGATTTTGGCACCTATGCGTTGAAACAGGAAGTTGTGACAACTGGCAAACCACCCCGGGGTCCACGTTTCACGGGCTCAATTCCTTTTTAATTTCATCTTTCAGAGATCATCGATCGCACTCTGGAGGCGGACGATTTGGACAAAGACGGATACCTGAGTTACGCAGAGTTCAACTTCGCTCAAAGGCGCTACCAAACGCAGCAGGCGACCGCTCCTCCAGTTTAGCGGCGTACTTCGTGCTACAGTCCCGTCAGAAATAAAAAAAGTTTTTAAAAAAAACCACGAAAACACGTGTAGCGTACCGCACGCATCATTTCATCTCTACGGTTTCTGCAATTTCCAACGTGGAAGTCATAAACAACACACACACACACAGAGAAAAATACGCGACAATGGAAGCATCCTCCGTCAACGTCCATCACAATTTCCCCGCTCGATGCGGGGCATCCTGTTTAACGAGTAGCCATGGCTACCTAGGCAGTTTCCGACGTCGCCGAAGAAACGCGGCGAATGCATTTCCTGTTTCAATAAAAACGCGGCGGATAGTTGCGCCGGTCGCGAGATTGTGCGCGAAATCCGTCCAACCTCGATATTATTTTTTTTCTAAGCAAAAAAAAAATTCAGCGCGAACGCATTCGAATAACTTCAAAACCACCCTCATTTAATTCAATTAGCGTTAAATTCAGCCACGATAACGAAATCACTGGTTTGCGTCGACCGCAACCACGCCACGATCGGTAATCGAACGTTCACAAAAACGTGGAAATAATTGTTATCGCTCACCCGGCGCCAGATGCCGCTCAACCACCTAATCATCATCCACGGTTTCAACAGTTTCGGTCACGATCAATCCTTTATAGTACATTATGTTGACGATGTCCATCTGAATATTAAAAAGGAAGAAGACACCGGAATAAATCGCCGATCGTTGTTGTCGTTCGTGTCCGAAAACGAAACAGCGACATTTCGGTTCAATTCACCTTTTCCTCCAAGCTTTCCAACGGCAAGTCTTCCACGGCGACGTATTGCGGATAGGAATTCATCAGATATTCAACGGCAGGAGCGAGCTAACGAAAAACGACAATGAGTAAACCACACGGGGGGCATTTCTTCTCGTATTTCTGCCGAATTCGACACGCGGCATCGAACGACGAGCACAACTGATTTTAACGATGAAGCTCTTACGAATCTTAAGATTAAGAAACTGAGGATTTGGCTAAAGATTTGAAAAATGCGAAATCGCAGAGCGTCGCGTCGAGACCTTACCATGGGGGAAATCTCGATGAACTGGGCTTCTTCTTTATGAAATTCTCTGGAATTCTCCAAGGAATGGTAAATGCGCACGGCGCTCTCTTCCATCACCAATCTGAAGGACGAAACGAGCGCTAGATTAAGGACACCGGAGTCGCGAGCATCTCCCTGGCATTTTTCGTTTTTCTCTCACCTCACTAGACTCGCTCGCAGCAGCTTCACCCTGCTGTCCGGATGCAATTCCGTGGCCCCCGTAATCTTACCCTTGCACCACCGCTCCCCGTTGCCGTGAATGCTGTGAAGTTTCTCTTCTGGCGTGGGAAAAAGGCACGGCGTTAACTCTCGATTAAGACAAATACGACAGGATTGCGTGACCGGCGTTCGTCAGGCAAAAACGCGCTCATTTCCGGAAAACCCGGAGCAAATGACGGCAACGCGATCTATGGGCGGCCACACGCGGGCGGGTTTTTAAACGGTCCACGCGAGATTTAGGGCCATTCGAAACAAATCACGAAAGTTCGACATACGAAGAAATCGTTTTCTCTATCGAGCTTCGTTAGTTTTGATCTCACGAAATAGTTTTCAAACTGGTCTAAATCTTCACGACCGGAAATGCCCGCGCGTGGCTACCTACTGAAAGGCATTGCCGACGAACATTCACACCGCGAAGGTTTCTCCCCGTAAATTTCGAGGATGACGGACCCTTAAGGCGACCTATTAAACCGGACAGAGGGTGTGCTAAAGACAAAGCGTTCATCACTCACGTTTAGTCAACAGCGGCGGCAGACAGTCGTGCGTGTATCCTTTCGCCATCTGATCCGCCGTGCCGTCGATCGGCAAATACTTGCTGAGTTTCAGCATCAGTTTCTGGACATTCGTCAGAAAGGCCATCCGCTGAGGATCGTCCTGAAGGAGCCGTCGTTTTAAGATTTAAAATAAAAATGAAATGAAACAGAAGTTGGAAATCGGCAATAACACGATGAAATAACACGGTAAAGAAGTTCTAAGAAACCTTGTCAGAATTCGAGACTCCCACGAATTGCATGTAGTCGCGCGGCAAAGACTGGCGGAAATCCAAATCCTCCTCGAAAGCAATTTGCAAAGCGGCTGGTACCAGCTAAGTTACGTAATCGAGAGATTTCAAGAATCAGTACGCGGCGAAAAAACAAACAGCACCGCGATATCAGTCGGATTATATCGCTTCAGTGCTCATATACCCCATGCATCACGATTAAATTACTGAATTTGGATCGAAACAAAAACATTCGGTAAAAGAATTAGAAATGAGACTGTATAAATCCCCCTTCCCTCAAACAGAGATGCCCTTTCACTTTAAACGATTAGTTAAATCTACCTTTTCAAAGAAATCTCCCCAGGTGTTGCGCTGGTGCGTGGACACCGTGATGTGCAACGAGTGGACGTCCGGTGGAGTTGACGCCTGATGGATGATTCCCCGGGGCAGGTACAACAAGTCGCCCGCTTCCAGCTCCGCCTCGATGATGGGCTCACCAATTTCACTTTCGTTAAAATTTGCTGAGAAACGGAGAATCAAACGTGAATCAAACGAAATTAAAATGGATAGTAAAAAACGCACGTCCAAACAAAATTACCGCTGGAGAACCGAGGCAGGGTTTCAGCCAAATTTCTGAAAAAGTCGCAAAGCTCTTAATTCGAATAGGAAAAAAAATAATCGATTGCATAAACCAAGAAATCGTCGCGTCCCGAAAAACAGCCCCGTACCTCGGATTGTACAGTTTCCACTTTTTCTTGCCTTCCAACTGGAGGACAAACCCTTCGATGTCGTCGTAATGAGGCGCAAAACCTTGAGAGCCAGGCGGCGTCAGATATCTACAGTGGATTACAAACGATCTCTTAACAGGCAATAATCCAGAGCGGTTAGAACGGCAAATTATGCAACTGCGACGACAGATTTGCGAGGCAAATTTAAACGTAATTAAAAAATTACTTCCGAGCAAAACACGCATCGGAAAACGTTTTTTAAAACGCAACATAATGTATATAAATTCAGATCCTTAGCTCACAAACGTTGAAGCGATACTGTAGTCAAATCGCGAGAATTATGCCGCATACTTACACATTGGCACCGACAAAACTGCCAAAAAACTCTTGCAGAGTCGTATTTAACTTCCAAACGGAACGATCGTACGTTTGCGGGTTTAAAAACCGCACGGAACAGCCATTCTAAAATGATAAATCAATTCAAAATTCATTAAAGATTTAAAACCTGTCAAATTCCAAAACTGATTTGAAATTGTTTTATTTCACGAGCAATTGAAATTAGGAAACGTGTTTATAGCAAATGCTACGTAATAATAGGGAACAATTTCATTTGAACAAAATAGCCTGCTCTCGACACAGCATATTTAACGAGGCGAAGGCAATTAAGATACGAGTAAAATTGTAATACCAAAATTGTTAATCGTAATTATTGCGCGCACCAACCTGATAATAATCCCAGACAACAGCAGGGAAGGCACGTCCGGGTGGATTATGAGTTTCTCGCTTCCCGTCCATATAAGAAGTGATATCGATGTTTTTGCCGAACCAGACATCGCTCTTTTTAATTGAAAAAAAACATCAGCAAGCAAAACATTGCGGTTACGGATTGAGCGAACAGCATTTAAGAAAAGGCCGAAAATACACCCACCTCTTTAAGGATTTTATCAAAAACATCCGTGCTGAAAAGGCCTTTGAAATAATTATTATTGTGCCTTTTTACCAGCAATGGCATCCTCTCCCACAGCTTACTGGAGGGATTGGAGAGAAAAATCTGATTAGAAAACACGATATTCACGGCAACATCAGACAAAGCTGAAAGTATACATCTTGTTTAGAAAAATGAGTACAATATTTAATTCGAAAACGAGACGTTTCTGTAAGATTCTCACACATACTCGAAAAAGTTATCCGGTTTTTCCGGATGTATCAGCCACTCGAAGCACTTTTCCCCTTCCAACCGACTGTCAAACATATAAGGAGGTTCCGGAGGAACGACGACCATTTCAACAGCCTGTAAAGGGTTACGTTATCACGTTGCCACGCGTCACACACTGAAGCGACAAATTTCCTCTCGCAGAACTGTTTACCTTGTTATTCTTGCGAGTTGAACAATTCCGTTTAGACACAGAGCCATTGGTCGACGCAGCTGAGGTCTGAGCCAATCTGTTCGGAGTGGACGTGGCACTAGCTTTTCTGTTGAAATTTCTTCGCTCTCTTTTATTTTCGTCTCCAATCTGAACGACATTGGCATTCTGAGTTTGAACTAAAATAATACGAAAATTTACGAATGACTCTTGGTTTTCATTAAACGGTTGTAAAAAAAAGGAGACTTTTACATACCATTGATTGCCTTCGTAGAAATCGGTTCAATTTTATTCTTAGGTTGCTTGGGACTCAAAGCATTCTGGTCCAAGTTCAAAGACAGAGATGATTTCAGCTTTTTCTGAGAAACCTTGTACGGAGTCGACTGAAAAAAAAAATGGAAAAGAGTCCACGTAAGACGTGGAATCCAATTTTTTTAGACGAGAACTATGAATCATTGAAAGATCCTCCTCCCATTTTTGTGCTTCTGCAAGGAATGAAACGACAGACCTTACGATGGGCTACTCTCGCGGCATGTTTCTCCGAGGGTTTTCTCTTCTTCGGCGACGTCCGTTCACTGACGCGGCTATTCGATTGGTCTCTTTGATCCGGGCTGCGACGGTTTATTCGCTTGACTTTGTGAATCTGATCATAAATACAAAATAAAAGACGATTCAGGCATGATCAAGTAGACTCAGTACCGGCACCCTACAGTCGACATGGATATGTCATGTGGTGGGTGAATGGTAGTGCAACCCATCAATTTGATGATCATCACCATCATTCCGAAATTGAAATTGTTTCAGGGGAGTGGGAATAACTTATCCCTAGAGGCCATCACAAGGGTTAAGGCCGCTCCGCATTAATTATAGCAAAGCTTAGAAAATAACACCTGCATAATTCGGCTGCCCCAAAAAACAAACAGTATCTGCATTTGGTTACATTTCGAGAAAATGAGAGGTAGGCCTAAAGCTATTCGTCCTTCTTTCATTACCATGGTACGGCGGTTGTTTCACAAATGCTTATTTCGGGTTTAGAGAGCGTGATGACTGCATTTTCCCACTGTTTAATCAAAAGGTGGGAATAATCACAGTAAATGCAAACATGCCATCAAATCGACTTTCAAAAAAACAATCGAATACTGTGTTTCTCCTCGGAGGCAACAGAACTGCATTCGTGTACGTCTGGTTATTTCATCAGGAGAGACCAAGTAGATGTCTGAAGACCGTGAATAATCGGTTTTTGCTTTTTTTTTGCATAATAGCAAGCTTTTTGGTAGACGTTGGCGATTATGGTAAGGTACTCGACTTCCATCATTTTACACAAATCATACGTACAAAACGAAATTGACGGAACTCGTCCACACATACCCGGGATCCGCTCCTCAATGCGGCGAAGGCCGATAGTTTCTCCCTCATATCTTTTTTTCAAAAGAATTACGAAGAAATGAACGCAAATTTGAAGTGAATTAAAGCTAAACTTCGCAAAAGAGACAAACTCCAAACACCAACACGCGGTTCGAATTTGTTTTTCATTCCTTGAAATTCGAAGAACGATTCGGCGTGATCGGCACCAAGTACGGCGCTTCAGCTAAAAACGTTTCGAAAGCAGGATGCGAATTCGAATCGCGGGGACCGTTCATTAAATCCTCGCCCTCCATTAGCGGTTAATGGATAGCACCATGATCATGATTGCACGATGCATTCATCGTCAGTTAATCCGATCCTTTTCTTACGCTTTCCACTTTATCATTTATCCGTCGGAACGCTTCATTTCGCGGCAGAAATTGCCCGAAATTGTGACTGGCTAGGGGGAACGTAGCCCGCAAAAGCAATGACGCATTTATTCCGTTGACGTCACTGCGTACCTGTTGCGTCACCCAGTGTCAGTCTCGCTGCGCGCATCGGGCGCAGATATAGAAGAAGAAAAAAAAAAAGAAAAAGGCAAAACCGTTTCGTTATCTATACGTGTATATCAACTGATTCACCTCATTCCTCCGCATTATCTGGCTCGATGGTGGATGATAACGACCATCATGATTTACAACGCAGGCTATAGCCGATGCCAAGAATTAAAAAAGGGACAAACATTTTCCAGCAGAAAACGATACATTCGTACAAGTTACGTGAATATTTAGGTTACTTTCGTGTTAGGTGCGGAATTATAACGATTCGTTTGGAAATTTAATAAAAATCGAAATCAATCAGATTCATTCCAACCAACCCACCACGCTTCGAAATTTCGAATTGGCAACCTGCAGCGCCATCTGCGGTGACAGACGCGCAACAGAATAGAACAAAATGGCGTTCTAAAATTATTACACCGTTCCTGCATGCTTGGATGGCTCATAGGCTGCGTTTCGATATTTTAGCGCAGTCGATGCAATTTCCCTTCGGGAACCTCTTGCCTAAACCTAAATTTACAATCGTCGCCGCGTTTCGAAACGGATGAGTAATCCAGCTTCGAGGCTAGGATTTCCCGTGCTCCGAGCGCGGTACATAGATGGCGCCGCGCGCGCCTCTCCTCCTTACCTAGTTAGGATCCGACGTCGGCGTTCGCCGAAGGTCGATTAACAATTGCGACACGGCATATTCGAGCTGCGAAACAAATAGAGAAAGCGAGATGATCTAATAAAGCAGCTTATTCCACATTCGAGCGTCAGTATTGGGCATACTGACCCCCTCTACCACATATGGCATTACATGCCGATTGCAGGGCTTCGAATATGAAATAGAATAATATAATAATAAAAAACAGAACAAGCTCTACTGTCATGCAGGGTGGCACATGCGTTCTCGTTGGCCGATTTCGAAGCAGATGTTAGAAAGGTGCATTCCGCAACGATCGAGGTTCACGATACTGATTTGAAACGCCGACAGTAATACTGATGGGGGTTGGGGTCGCGCAAATACTGACATTATAATGCATTCAGTATTAATTAATGAGCGTGTCGAAATTAATGTCTACGAAAATCTAGAGTAGACGTATAAATAAATGTGAGTTTGGCTTTCAAACGTACGGTGTACGTGTTAATGACCCCAGGGTTCACGGTCGGTCAAAAAAGGGAGTGGAAAAGGGCATGCCCATAACGCACGTCCAACCTACCCTCCTCATCGAAAACGAAACACGAAAAAACAAACAACGACACCAAAAAACAATTACTATCTTCCATTTTGAGATGTTTCGATGTGTTACGAAAGGAAAAAACCGAAAGCTACGTGGAAAAAGTGTCCCGGTCGATGTATTAGTTCCGTGTAAATGTACATGTACTTCATTCTATACGAACCTTATAGACGCGATTGTAAGCCGCAGCCCTCCTAACTACAATTAAAATTGAAAAAAAGAGTAAAAATATCAGACACTAAGGCAGTGGAGGTCCTAAGAGGTGCTTAAAGCGCTTTATTTTATGTTTTACTTCTAATAAAATTTAGCCCCAATCCATTTCGCACAAACCGTTCGTCCCCATCGTCTTATTGTTTCGTAAATTTTCAGCAACAAAAAAATGCTGATGGCTTTTCATATTAATTGATATTACTTAGCACTTTTCTTTAGAGAATCTAACATGTATGATAAAATTAATAATTTGCGATTCATTTTTTTAAATCTTTCCTCTCAATATTAATTGTAAGCGAGTTTTGCACTAGTTGTGATTTTTTGCTTACGCCGTTCCATTAGGGCCTAGAATCAAAGGGCTAAAACATTCAGAAATCGAATTATGAGTTGTTGTTGTTTTTTAATTTTAAAAAAACTATTTTTTATTAGCTATTGCAATCGGAATATTGTAACGTATCGAAATTTTATCAAAGCAGCGATGTCTTGCGCCGCGAAGATAAACAATATATCTTCGATACTCTGGTTTATATAAATGATGAACAAATTTCGAGGACGTTCACTTATTTCCCAAGACTATAAAACTTAAAAGTGCAAATAAAGCCTCACTGGCTTTATGTCGGCGCCAAGTTCAGACGTTGGAATTCTCTTCCATAAGAAATTTCCAAGAAATTCACACTCGACAATCATGATGGTTGAATTATAAAAAAAGTGATTAGCATATGGGTTGAAGGATAACAATTCTCCCCCTCCCCCAATCGCACGGCAAATCTTTGCTGGCAGTAGGGTATTGAATTGAATTGAAGCCAAGAAAGCAGGAAGCACGTTTGTTCCCTTCAGTGTGTTTTCATCGCATTGTTTGATAAAGATGGGCGTCAGACAGTCTGTATGAGAAAGCCCTCAATGACCCAACCTTGCTCAAAGACCTTAATTTCTTCCGTGTCTTTTCCAGCCTTCAATTAGGGGCTTTAGGGGATGGCCCTATCCGTCCTTGGCCTCACTTCAAGCACATGTAGGTCCTAAGCTTGCTGTCCTAAAGCGAATGATACTGGGAAGAGGGGGCGAAGAGGCTATTATTATTATAGTTTCAATGGCAAATGTTGCAGTATATGTAGGGTGCATTAAAAAAAAATATAAAAAAGTAGAAATAGGTCGAGCGCAGCGCTAAGAGAGCGCTCTGGTAGCGAATGAGCGCTTTTTTTTGCCTCTGCTTTCTTCTGACCTCAAATCCAAACGAGCCATGACGTCACCAGCGCCATGACGGCCTCATTTCCTAACCCACTAGTGACTGGAAAAACACCCGAAAGGACGCTGCACAAACAACGAACATGTATTATGAGCAAAAATGATATTAAAATAATTACAATAACGATGGGCTGCCATAATGTAAGATAACTTCGGATGGAATAAGAGCTTCGAACAAATCAGAAGGTGGTGGACAACATAGAAAATCGGAAAATTTGACTAAAAAATAAACCATACCTTGCTATTTGGAGGAGCAAGGTAACCACTGAAGTGCCATAGGCCTAATGTATCATTCAAATTTCAAGACCATTCCTTTCCTATATTATTGGGTCTCAATCTTTTTGCGTAACCAGATATTGATCTTCCAAATAATAGCCATAAGGCAAAGGTCCTATGGCTTTTTTTAATACACCCTACATATACTGCAACATTTTCCATTGAAACTATAATGATAATAGCCTCTTCCCAGTATCATTCGCTTTAGGACAGCAAGCTTAGGACCTACGTGTACTTGAAGTGAGGCCAAGGACGGATAGGGCCATCCCCTAAAGCCCCTAATTGAAGGCTGGAAAAGACACGGAAGAGATTAAGGTCTTTGAACAATGTTGGGTCTTTGCTTCAGGCCTTTCCACAATTCGCACTATCGTGGCAAGCATACTATGATCAGCAGCGCCCTACGTCACACTCAGAAATAGGTCAAGGATACAGGCCTAGTACACGGCGGAAATTCAGTTTTCATAGCGATGACAACACCCGGTTAAAGGGGTAAATTAATTACACACCGGTTGGATGGAAAAGAGCGAATTTACCCCCCTGATATTACAGGTCCAGGACATTGATTGGAATTGAATTGAAACCCTAATAGGGCAAGGTTATGGCCTAAAAAGTTAATTCCAAACGCTGAAAAATCGCATTTTTAAAGCTAAACCAGGTATTGATAATAAACGCATCTTGATCAGCAAGTAGCTGTATCCAATTTAAAGCCCTTTCAAATGCGCCCAAATTGACAAAAATTCCTCTCGAATTTCCTTGGTGGAAAAGCCTGACAATGCAATGCCATAAACTCATATCAATCGCACAGAAAATGCATCGTGATTCCAACAAATTATGCAAAATATTATCATCGCATTCCCTGCAGAAAAGCTTATATAGTGACAGGGGTAAAGGCATACAGACGTCCCAAAAATGCTGAAGAAGGAATTTTAGTCAAATCAGCCCAATTTTAAAGAGCATTAAATTGTTTACAAAGCGAGCTGAACAAAACATTTTTAAACGTAAGACGTTTAAAAATGTTTTGGTCGTCCAGTTTGAAATGAATTAACGCTGCATTCCTTAGATATCGAGTTATGAATATCGTTATTCAATTTTTTACAATTTTCAAAGCTTGAAACTGGTTAAATAGTTACTCAACTGTAGCAATATGATACCCTGCGGAATTGAACCGGATCTTCAAAAGGTGGGCTTAGCGAGCATTTTGTAGCAAAGCGCGACATCCGCCGTGGTCTTCAGAAACTCCGACTTCATACATTGAAAAAAAACTGAACAGAGAGAGAAATACGAATAATGATTTTTAATGAATCATATAACAGTTTTATGGAAGTTCCAAGCCGTGATCGTGAAACGACAAACAAACAATGATCGAAAACTCACCATCGTGTTTCGTGGTAAACAATACCTGGAGGCGACGCTCGATCTTCCATATCGCAAATTCACAACGAAGAGTAATAATAATAATAATAATAAATAGCATTTTTTCTATAATTAATAAAGAACATGTCGCGATGATAATAATAATAATAATAAATACAACCGCGATTATTGCGACGCTAGACTCATTCCAGAATCCAAATGCGTTCGATTCGAAAATTTCGAATTTCAAGTGGCGTCGAAAGAACGCAATGATGGCTGCCAATTCGCAATACTCTCGTTACAGAACACAGAATAACGATTAAACCTATCGGGACGAACCATTTGTACTCCCCTCGGTTTATTCCAAATTAAATTATCTTCAGTGTAAATCTACAATACCACAAAAAATGTTTAAAACATCGTGTCCATTTGTAAGGTGAGAGCGAAATTATACCCATGAGAGGCTATCACGCGCATTCTATTGAGCGTTCGAAATGGAACGCGCAGCGTAGAACGCATTCTGTAGAAATTAGAGTTAGGCTGGCTATACGTTAGCTCTCATCTCTCAAATGGAGACGACGCAGCATAACGACATGCTGTAACGTTTTTCTGCAAATCAAGGCTCGTTTTTCTTCGTGGGAATGTAAATGGTTCGTTCACGAAGACCGTTCTTTAAGTTAAGTAGCTGTTTTAATGACGCTCGGACTCGCGCGGACAAAATTCCATACAATCGAACATAGAAAATGGCGACTACAAATTGATTCTTTTCTTTCATCGATGAAAATCATATTACAAGTGAACGTATTGAGAATGAAAGATAGTCAGTCCTTGAATTTTACGAAGCGATTTTTCCTTCGCGCAGTTTTGTGGATCAAGGAAAAAGCTCTCGTCGTTGTTGCTTGCTGCTGCTGTTATGGGGGAAAACAAAACAAACAAAAAAAGAAGCAAAATGGCGTTCGGGGTCAGAAGCGCGCGAGCGACAGTGAAAACATGACGGCCTCCGCCATCTTTCGCGAGAGCGAAGCGCAATAAATACGAAAAAGCAGGCACTTAATTGATTGGCGACGAAGATCAAAACAATTGCGAAATAAATTGAAACATGGCAAGAAATACTTCGCGCTACGGGTCTCGAAGAAAAACGTCGCGCACAGGGGCGGATCCGGAATAAATTGATAAGGGGAGGTGGAGTTTTGATACACCTTATTTTCATAAACTGTCTCAAAAAGATAGTTGCAGAAGACAGGCAGAGTCAATTTGGGTATGCCCCCACTCCCTGAATCCGCCTCTGGTGACGTTTGCTCGCTGCCTCCAGGATATACTAGCAGCTGAGAGACCGACTGACGGAAGTGCGACGTCATATTCGGAGCAGATAAACAATGAACTTCGTGACGTCGTCATTTCCGTTTCCATTAAAACAGGATCTTACAAAAATTACAGCAATGCTAGAAAAAGAAGCGAGAAAAATGAACGGGCGTGTTGCGAAAATCAAGCAAACGGCCAGCTAGACGAGCAAAATCGTTCCTAAACAATTTGTTGATCTACTGCTTCGCAGCAGTGATCATTGCTTAAGTCAAGCGGACGACCAGCAAAACAAGCAAACGGAAGTTTAGCTGAGTTTGTTTGTCTAGCAGCGTCCAAGAAATCTCAGGAATAGAATGAATTTGGCATTTGGCTGATGAAGACGGAAATTAAATTATCTTGGCGGTCAGTAAATCAGTAGCAGCAGGGCTCCGCACAAGTAATTAGTTAATATTACGCAATTTATATATAAATATTGATTAATATTGAGGCAGACGTCTGGCTTGCAGCTTGAATGGAGGCTGCAAGCACATTTTTGCTGCCAATTTCAGCAAAATCGTCGCTTATCTCTTCGTGCGTTCAGCCCGGCACTCTGCGAGCAGAAAACAAAACCAGCAAAAAAAAAGCATGCTAGAAAGCGCTGGACTTTCGCAACACACCTTATGCATGGATCACGCAATATGATAGCCACCAAGATTTAACAGGCCTGGGCACAGAATAGTTCTAGATGTTAAGTCATGTATTTCAAATTACCCAATTAGAATTGCAGCATTATGGTACTATTGTCAGGAGCGCACTTATGTGCTCATTGGCTTTATTTAAGAGACCAACTATTTTGACTTAAAAATTCAGGGTTTCCTCTTTTCCTGCATATTCTGAGCGACTACAGCTATTATCTACGTAGAATTAAAACGCAAAAACTGCTGGAGAAGTGGAAATCATGAAAAGCAGATTTGTGGCACCATACGGAAAGGGGCCATATCTTCGATACGGAGTTAATATCATGATAAAATTCGTCAAACTGAAGAAAAGTTTTAAAATAATTATTGCTCTGTGATAATTTGTTCATCGTATATGATTTCCTTCCCCCCCCCACTTACACATTGGTATTTTTACGCCGATTCGCCATTAAAAACACGTTTGCTTTTTTCTCCCAATACATAACAATATGCAGCCTGCATAATTACCCAGAACCTTGACCCTGCCTTTAGTTTAATTACAACACATTAAGATACATGCATGTAAATAAACCCTTAACTTATTTTTCTCGATCCACTTCATTAATCGACATAATTGGCAATATCTCAAAAACTAGAATCGAATATTTGGGCCCCTTTCTTCATAAGGAGTGCCACAATCACGTTTCAAACTACGAAATGTCCAGGCCTGTTATATTTAGGGAGCTACGTGAACATTGTATGGTACAACTTCAACAAAGTCCGGATCACAACAGCACGAGTTTAGGCATATTCCAGCAAAAAAAGTGAACTCTGGACAGCAGCGCCTGACGTCCAGTCGATACAACATTTTAATTGGATGCTAAGTTCTTAGCAGTGGTAACATTTCATGGCTTTACCCACCATCCGCTACACACGTAGGCAAAGGCAGTTCCCAAGAAATCTGGTAATACCGCACAATAATTTATTTGTCGCCTGTGACTCATGATATTTCCCCAGAAAGTGAAATCGGACTTTTGCTATCCAAAGTCCATTTTTCGTTGGAATACGCCGCGGCGGAATACTTTTAAATAACAAAACAAAAAACAAACGAGAAATACAAAACTAAAATGTTTGGCAAATGGAAAGATAAATGCAGTTCCCGAAATAAGATGGAAACGCGACCTAACTACAGCCTCTTAATTCATATTAAAAAGCCCAGGCTAGCAAAATTTTAGGCGCTCAATGAAATATTAATACCCCTAGTGTTTTATTCCTAATGACGATGATTATGTTAATGATTATTCGCGAATGCCATTCCCCACCCCCCCACTTTTTTAACTCTCTTCGGGTTTTGATTTACTTGTTGATCGAAAAGCGATTGAACTCGCTCAACCGAGGACCGCCATCGGTTTAAAAATAACTCAGGACATGACGTCACGCGGCAACTGGGCGGAAGGAACGAACAGAGCGCGTGGCTCTGAACAATCAAAGTGGGCGGAAATGACGTCAGCGCGGGCTCGTGCGTTCGAAATTCTCGTCTCGAAATCTTAAAATGGATCCTGCGAGAGATTTGTATTTTTGGCCCTCGATATTAACATTTGACTTTTTTTTAAAAATTATCAGAGGGAACATTAGTCTGCGCGGAATTTTAAGCCTTAATGTCTTTCTTTTCATCGATTTACAGGATAAGGTGAGTTTCTTTTTTAAATTGGCAGTTCTTCCCCCCCTCCTCCTCTTCGAATCAACGTTCGAAGTCGACTTGTTCGAGACGAAAAAAAAAACAGGTTCGCCGAAGACACTTTTGATATAACATCCAAAATTTAACAAAAAGAGGGAGTATTCGTGAAAGGAGGGGGACTTCTACATTTCTAATGATCAGGGGGGGGATCTTCTAGATTTCTAATGATCAGGAGAATTTTAAAATTTACAGGAGAGGGGCTTGGAAGGGTACGCCTATAATCAACTGGATGCCTGTAACTATCAAGTAAAAATTCATACATGATCCGATGATGAAGGACGCTAAATCAGCCTAAATGGACCAAAATCTCGAGTGAAAACTAATCTTACCGATGGATCCTTTTTAAGGATAATGTCAATGGGATTCCGTCGATCAGGCATTTAGGTACTAAAGATTAACGCCAGGGTTCGACCGACCGATCGAAAGTGGCCCAAAACGTTTCATTAAAAAGCTGGTCTCAAAAAGGCACGGATTGGGGGGTTTTGGTAGAAATCGTAGGCGAAGTGAGGGCAGGGCGACGGGTTGTTACTTTGGCCGGCCGGCCACTACTGGTCGCCGAATGGGGGGGGGGGGAGTGAGGGCGAAGGTCAAAGTCGTCTCCGGACAATGAATTTCTGCGGCAATCGAAATAGATGTTTGCCTGTAGCGCGCGAGTTTAAGGAAATAGGGATGAGTATAATACATATATATATATATATTATCGTTATTATAGAATATGTATATAATATTTAGTTTATAATATATTATTAATTCATATTGAAATTGCGCACCGTCTCTAAACTGCTAACGCGAACGATGAATCCTAATCGATTTCTTTGGCTTTTTTTCGTTTATGTATAATAAGTAGTTCGAGGCATGATTTTTAAGTAGTAAAAATATTAAAAATATTAAAACCGAGGACGAGGAACGTTGTCCGATCCTCCTCTTCTGCCTTCTTTTCTTCTTCTTCTGGACCAACAATTATTACACCGCAGCATTCCTATCTTTGTTCCTCCTCTGCTTTTTTTTTCTTCTTTTCTTTCTTTATATATTAAAAAATGGATTTTTTTTCGTTTTTTTTTTTGATTGACCAAGCTCGGTAAAAACAAAACGAGTGACCGACGCGTCGAACTGACCGTTCCGTCGCGGATCGTTCTCGAAATCAGCCATTTCCGGTTGGACACTAGCACTTCCTCTCACGTTGTAATGAGGGTTCATCCATAAAGGACGTCTGGGTCCGTGGTGGGGGGGAGGGAGTGTACGAAAACCAGAAGCTGCCGGACATGGGGGAGGGTAAGGGGTTCTAAGTGGAAGTCCAGATTATCAATCGGAATTTCGAGTGTAATATGTAAAGAAGTGATTGGAAACTTATAAAAAAAACTGATATTTTTTATCATGCATTTGCAATTAACTTGCCATTGTTTCAGTTCAAAATGTTGCTGAATGATTATTCAGAAGTTTGAATTGTCCGTGTGTGTTAACCATTTTCAACCGATGCTTAAAATGTGAAATTAAGTTAATATTATGTATTTAATTTGTTCAATATGACAGCGTTTTTCCAAACTTGACCGGACATGAGGGGCGGGGGCTAATAAAACAAAGGCGGACAGGGAGGGTATAAAAATCATGCAAATTCCAGGACGTCCTTTGTGGATGGTCTCTTAGTCGAAATTCAGGAGGGTCCACAACCCCCCCATCCTCATAAGTAACATCGCAAAAAGGCGAAAGTTGGCTGTTCAGGCCCCTATAAATCTTAGGGGCTCCTTGTTATCTCACTTCCTTCTTCCGACTGTCGTCGCGACGATCGCTCACAAATATAATGGTACTGGAGTAGCAAATAGGCGTCCACTCTGCCCTAGGGTGGCGTCATGCGGTTTTCACCGCGACCTTGGTCCCTGTTCCCCACTTCCGATCCACGCGCTTTTTCACCGTGGCGGTGGATTGGAGAAGGCCCTCAAGAGTTCCTCGGCGCTAGGGGGCGCCAATCGCGCGGCGCTGGGCGGAGACAAAGGAAGGAGATCGAAATCGTACAAGGAGAGATCGATGTCGCCGAAGATCTCGTCGCTGGCCGTCGAGATTCCAGAGTCGGAACTGGAACTGGAGCTGGGACTCTTGTTGGGTTCGCCAGACGGCGTCAAAGACCCGCCTTCGCAGTTCCACTGGTCGCATTTGGAATCCATCATGTCATCCTCGTTCATGTTGTTGTTGTTGTTGTTGTTATGGCTGCTGATGCTGCTGCTGCTATTGATGGCTTCCATGTCACTCTGGCTGGAGAAATTAAGTACAGAACTCCAACTGATGGTGGTCGCGCCCCTCTCACCTTTGTCCGCCCAATAGGAGGACGGAGAGCTCGTTTCGACGACTGAAGGCCTCGTGGGGTGAGCGAAGGATTCGCACTGCTGCTGATGCGGTCCCCTGGCGTCCTCCCAATGATCAGGATAAGGCGTGGTACGATAGGAGTTGGAATCCAGGTCCGTGAGACGTCTCTCGTAGTCCGAGGAATCGACCCGAAGGAGATCCGACGGCTGGGGATACGAGGGCAACTCGATGGGGGCCGGCAGAGGATCAATGTTGTCCGTCTGGATGGAAGGCAAGAAGGTCGAGGCGGCCACGGTGTCCACTTCCATGCCCTCGCTCACCATTTCGATTTCGATCGTCCGCAACGTGTTGCAGATCAACACCGTTTGGCGCAGGCTCGGGTCGGTCATCAGCCGGAAGCTATCCAGCTTGTCCTTCAACATCTTGAAGACGGACTGACGATGGACCAGGTACGAAGACGAAGCGCTCCCATCGCCCGCTCTTTGCCGATGCTGATCATGATCATGATCATGATGTTCCTCTTCTTCTTCTTCTTCATCCTCCTCCAACTTTCTCTTTTTAGGGGAACCCCCCGCGAAACCCCCTGGGCCGGGGCTGGGAAACTCGTAATTGTCAGCTGCTATTTTGTCGCCAAAATCCTGTCGAAAATAGAAAAGCAAAGGTCAGTCATTGGTTTGCCCAAGTTCAGATTCAGTTATGTCGAAGATCATGCAAAAAAGAACATTATCATTGCAACACTTTGATCTCAAAACTGTTATAGCGACAAGGGTAAAAGCACGCAGATGTCCCAAAAATGCCGATATTTTGCTGTTGTTTCAAGGTATTTATTTCCACCTGAGAAATTCATCGAAAATTTTAGTGAAATTGGGAGCATTTTGAAGAGCATTAAACTGTTCTCAAATTTCCAATGCCAGTAGATAATTTAAAAAATAGTAACCAGTGACATAGACAGTATCGGATCAAATCACCATGTTTTCGATGTTTTTTTTATTGAAAAAACTAATTATAAATATAAGATTAACGCGTAGGATACATTGTGATGAGTTCAAACGGACATTAACGAAATATCAAGTCGCCTCTCGGTTGGTCAAGATGAGTCACGATTAGAGCGAAAAGTTTAACAATACAAGTTAAAATGATAATGGAAAGGACGATGCATTGTTTTCGCAGTTTACATATATTTTAGCCATTTTTCAAAGAAAACATATGGAAAATATAGGATAAATTAACATCTTATTCATTTTAAATTTCATTCGCTGCTGCAGTGATTTTCGAAGTATTTTTTTAATTATAAAATTAAAAATCCCAAGTATTTTGCAGAATTTTGTTTTCTTTCGAAATTTCATTAAAAGTTACGCATTTTGGCAAATATATCAATGAACGCCTTAAAGACACACAAAAAAATTGTGGAGAGAAATTATGTGCAAACTAATATTTCTGTATTAACTATAAGAACGCCATACGGGAACAATTTCGAAAAATAAAATTCGCTAAAGAAAAATACTGGGAAATATACGTTTTTGTTTTAAAACCGTGATTGCCAACCCAAGAATTCGGGTAAAATTCCTGCACTAAAATCTGCTTCGAAATATTACGAATTAAAAAGAACGAAGAAATGATACCTACCAATTTGTCAAAATATCAGAAAACGTAAATAACGACTTTCATAAAATGACTAAATTATATAGAAAATATAGGACATTTTTGCTAAAATATAGGAGAATATAGGATAACTAATCAAAATATAGGATAACTAATCAAAAAATAGGAAATATAGGATTTAATGGATGTCTGGAGTTTAGACGAAAACTTCGTGATATTAAAATTTCGGAGATTTAAGATTGAAACCCCGATTTAGAAATTATTAAAAATGTT
>JAQIXS010000379.1:0-49391 GCA_034700785.1 Rossiulus vilnensis | reverse complement strand
TTTGGTGACCACGGCGTGGCAATTTACCTCCGGTCCGCCATTGCCGTGTTGTGGTCACAGTGTGATGCCGTTGCACGTGCTCATTCACCTCTGCTTATCCCTAGTTAAGAATTTTACATCTACATGTAACTGGACCTTGGTGAATTTTTTTAAACTTCTAAAATCAAAAATCAAATGTATTCGCTGTAATACTAGATAAGCCTATGTATAGTCTTAGCGTATTTTTGTTTTGTTTATGGCCAATCAGCTGCAAATAATGGATCCCTATAATCGTGCCTCAGGGAAGTTTCAAATTTTATCTAGTAAAGTCAAAAGTCAATAGATTTCTGTGGTTGTGTCTTTGGATTTAATTATTAAATCTCGTTCGCGTAAGGGACCTCCATGCACATGGCAATAGTAGGAAGAATGATTGTGATCACAATCTGACTTTCTTGCAGTTAGTTTGCAATAAACATAGACAATTAACGTACTATGTGTAACATACATGTACATGTAATACATGCAATTAGGATTATATGCCAAACATGTAGTCTCTATCCCTTACTGTTGTAAACATCACCATAAATGTATTAAGCCTAGCATGTACTAGCATGGACAGATTTTTCATGCCCCGATTAGTGTTAAATCAACTGGATTGGGACCTTAAAACAACGCATTATGTAATTGTTAAATAAACCTGTAAAAAGCTTGAAAACGTTAAATGGGCTGATAAATATAGGCCTACCAAAGACTAGGGAGTGTTTAGGAGCTTCAAAGCTCAATCAATAATTAATTAACAGATTCAAATGGCTGAAAGGTAGCCTACATGCCCTTGCATCGCAATTTTGAAAACCATTATCGTTTAGATCATCAAATTTATTTTTTTTATTTGTACACTACGATCCAATAAATATAAAATCCTTTGCTATTTTTACCGTCTGGAATGGCATTTAAAAGGTGTACTGAAATTATAATTTTGTATCTACTGTATGTATACCAATTTCCACATACATGTAGTCTGGTAAGGCAAATCAATCTTAAGTAAATTGTAAATCTGTTTCAAACAGATTTATATAATGTTTGAATGTCAATAGACTATCTTATGTTCTGTCAATGGATTAAGACTATTGCAATACTGTTGTGGTTCTTTTCTGCTGTTAGTTAGCCAACACGTTGATAGAAATTATTTTATCTTTTTCACATAAGTCAAGGCAGCAACAAATTTTCATTTCAATAGTAGAATGCATGAGTTGCCTGCCTGTTGCTGGACTTTTCATGCCGAGCCACTTAGTATGTGTTCAGCAGTCTGAATCCCTTGTAGCCGGAGGGACATAATAACAAACCTCTTCACTGGATGTGAAACAGGATATGTTGACCCAATCTGGCAAATGAAACAAATCATCGAGCTGTTCAGGATATGCTGACATTGTGTTTCTCCCTTTGGGACAATCCGTTGGATGCTGATACAAAATCGGATATTTACCGATCTGGGATGTGACAGAGATATGCCACATTCTGCGACATACAACGTGATCGACTTTGGATTTATTTGTATTAAGCTGCATTCCTGAGTAATGTAGCAGAGTTTATGGTGAAATCTTTTTTGAAAATTGTGAATACATCAAGGCCTCTATAATCCTTATACGTTCAGTGTCATGTCTGTGAATTTCTAAATTTATCTGTACAAGTAATCCACGTAATTTCCTATTTCCTAAGTCTTTTAAACCATGGTTTGTAAGTTAATAGCTGCTGAAGGTTAGTTATAAAAGAAAAACTAACGGATTTTGAAAAGTAATAATTTACCAAGTTGTGCTGATTTATGAATCTTCGACTGACTTATGCTCAATTTTCTATATAACTTGTGCAAGTTCATTATGTTCTTCAAAATTTGCTTTTTAGTTATGCATGAGAAACAAGCACGGTTCTGAATTTCATGCATGAATTTTTCTAGTGCTAAGTAAATTTTGATGCGAAACTTTGTATTCAGTTAGGCTTCAATGTAATTTGCTCATTTAATCAAACTGATGGAAGCCTGGAGATCATTTACGAGTTCGGCTCATAACCAGAATATATTTTATTCTCTGCACAATATCATTCGAAAATCTTGCATATTAATCTTCTGCAAATGCACTTAAAAGCCAGTGTCGGTTGATTAATTTTTGGTGTTAATATGGCTAATTAAATTGCACCTATTTAATTAAGCAAACTGGTTCATTCCTATTGTATGAATTTGTATCACACCATGTATTTGATATTCTACTCATGTTGCCGGACTTTCTCTTTGATGCACAACATAATGCAATTTGTTGGTGAAAATCGGAAAAATGTCTTGTGGTTTGGATGTTTTTGGTAATGAAATTGGTAACTGGGATAGTCGGTTTGGTGCCGCTGACTTAATAACAGATTTTGGGCAACTTTTTGCAAGTTTTTCGAAGTAAAAAATACGCTTCCTAATCTCGAATAAATGTATCTTCATTTATATCTGCCCGTGCTGCGAAATCATTGAACTTCAGAGAGCTTCATTGGTGCATCACAAGCAATTACACCTAGATATATGTTAGCGGTCCCAGTTGTGCGCACTTCTGAATTAATTTTGAATCCCCTTGTAGAGCAGAGCATTGCGATTCAAACAGTACATCTTATTGCGACTTATATACACTGACCTTTCTTAAATCAGCATTCAGCATCAGTCTCCAGTTTTCAGATCATATATCTGCGCTTCTTCCGTATACAACTACCCTGTGCACATACATGTACATGCATAGGTGCCTTTTATTTTTCTTAGCTACCATATACATGATTTTTTCTGTCTCGAATATTTGCTATTAAAGTTATTGCGTTTCCTTATTACAATTTCGATATGGATTTTTCGCGCATCTCTCTCATTCAGTATCTTTGATGTTACCGGCTTTGCTAGGAGCTCCGCTGATTATGATTTTTAACACTTAATGTGGGTGTTGACATACGAGAAGGCCATTTTTTCTCCAATCCAGTTAATCGCTTTATGCCCTAATGTTTGAAGTTCTTCCTCTCATCAGCAGTTTGGTCCATCATTTTCATGCAGCTCTTTTTTTCCTAGAAGATTTCTGCACACTTTCTTCGTGCTTTTTATTTGTAGGCCTTCTACTTCTGTGGAATAGAAATGTATATTGATAGAAAAAAATTGTATGAACTGTATAGCGATAAGCCTCTATTGTGCTTTCACAGTGGGATGGAGGCTTCCTTTGTATTTGCCATATATATACACAAAAAACGTCCAAATCTGAGTTGGTTGATAGACAAGCTGTTACTTCATAATCTTTCAGAGCACATTTTATTGTTAACACTTCATAAAAATATACGTCCTGAATAACTGAGGTCCTTACTGGTTTCAAGTATTTGTGTAGGCAATCTGGACGATACTGGGGGTTTTATTTTTTAAAAAACGTACCGGGTCTAGCTGTCTGCCTTGTAATGCCCATATCGTATTTTACGTTTTTGTAAGATGAAAATCATCGAATAAAAAGTTACATAGCCGACCAACCATAGTTCATTTTTTAAACTTAATTTTATAAAATTTTTTGAAGCACTTCTGGTCAAGTACGCCGCAACTACTTCACAAATATTGATCTTTCAAAATGAACCTTGCTGTAGAAGTTATGGCACCTTTATCTTTTATGTGACTTTGGTTGTATTGAAATTCCAAGCAAACTTAGAACCAGAATCCCTGAATACATTTTAAGATAACGTAATACCAGACGTGACTTGAAGCTAGAGATTTGAATACCATTAAGATGCTTTCTTTGACAAGGGAATAGAATTTCAATAAATTACTACATTTTTATCAGCCAAATTTCTTAAAAGAGAAGTTGAATCAATGGATGTGCTTCGTTCATTTATTTAATTGTAAATTTATCAGTAAATTACAAACTGGATGGTTGGAATTCACATTGAAACTTTAGATAGTCTTTGTGAAATCAAATGCTGTGTTCACATTTGGTAATCTAGAATGATTTCGCATGTTATATTTGGTAATCTAGAATGATTTCACATGTTATATTTATGACATAAGCACATCCGTGATTTGTGCTTTAGCAGATTTGAGTGTGCTTTTCAACGTACGTTAAATAATTCGTTTCTAGCTTTTGTAAAATACTTCCTGTTTTGTGATGAGACATCTTTTAAGCACAAAGGCACTGAAAAGATGTTTGCTAACCAGTTATTTTTGTATGAAAGTTTCTATAAATTAAACTTAATTTCTCGTACATGTACATATGAACAATTTACTTTGGTAGTATCCAAAGTCTTGTCTTAACAACCTGTTACAACAAAGGATAGTCATTTGAAGGATCACAGCCAAAGGCACAACAGGTCCTAAACAAATATTTTTCTTCTAAAATGTTATTCAAAAGCAGGTAGACTTACATAAACAAATGCGTTTCCACAAGACTGTAATAGCTGTGTATGATATGAGCAGTGAAGGTAATGACATCGTAATGCTCTGTTTCTCTGGTATTTATTCTGTGAAACCCAAATTGTTGTTACGAAGAAATCCAAGCTCAGCTTTGTTTTTTTTATTAGAAGTAACATTACATAATGTATTGTATTTTTTCTAATTATTATTTTAATCGAAGACTGTAATTATGTATTTGTATGGCATTCAGCTCATGGATATTTTTTTAATTTTAGTTGGCAACTAGATCTCATCTAGGACCTCTTGAGAAGAAAAAAGACTACAGGGAAAGAGCCAAGTAAGTACTTATTCCCCATAAACGGATGCATTTACAAAAATTTCTTTGATAAACAGTCGTGAATAGCCTTGAGGATGCATCGGTGCTTCTGTTACATAAACAGATCCATTTTTTCGTCTTTTTTACTGTCATGGCCCTGCAAATGTTGGGAATTTACATCAGGTGTAGATTCTGGAGTTTCTTGGCCCATCGAAGAAGTAAAGGCTGTGCCACCCAATGTTTACAACTGCGCCGCGTAAAACAATATTTTACATCGCTGAGATGTATTCCAGATTTATCACGACACATTTGGAGTGACAAATGCAAGAATGAATCAAGGTGTTTGCGCGTTGTTTTTGACCCCTCCTTTCAGAAACCATGGGATTAAAGCGCATATGCATAAGATGCTAACCCACCCATTTAGACTGGTATTTCATGCAGATTTGTTTTCACCCGATCCGCTCCTTTTTGCAAAGTGTGAATGGAATCCGTAGTTAAACATCCTTAAGGTCTCCTTCTCAGCTCGAGTTCCTCTGTGAGGCTGTGCCCAAAACTGTGATGAATAGATCTTGTTAGTGAGATGGAAGATGAGATGGGGATGCTCTTGCGTATAAGACTGAGAAGAGAGCATAAATTGAAAATAGTTGATGAATGCCATTCATCGTTTGGCAAAGGGGAGCTTGAATCAGAGATGCCTGTCTGCACAAGAGATATATGCAAATTTATAAAAAGCATCATTGCCACTATTGCACATTTACTGCAGCAGTGTTATGCCGCTTTTCCACCCTTCACCGCCCAACCTCCCACACTTCCATTTCTCATCCAACTTGAAACGAAAATTTGCATGACCATAAAATGCGTGTGGTCAACATAAATTTTGGCACAGGATCTGCAGGTTTCACGAAACCACCTCAGTTTTGCTATAGCGAAAATTAGTGAAATGCTTGTACCTGAAAGGTTATAAAAATCTAGGGTTTCTCAGATGTTTTTCTACATTGTGCTTGACAATGATGCAAGAGCCTAGCTGGCTGTTTGGCTGTAATGCTTTGCGCCTTGAGTTTGGGAGACATGGGTCAGTACATTTAATGTCGTTAAATAAACTCTGAGAAACAAACTGTTGCAAAAGGCAGCATGGTGGCATATCAGGGTTCCTCCAGGCCTGGAAAACCTAGAATTGTCAGTGAAATATTAAAGACATGGAAAATACAGGGAAATTATAAAGACATTTAATAATTAGCGAATAGCCTAGTGATTTATTTTAAAAATGTCAGGGATATTTTACATATCAATATTACTTATGCCTTCACATAGCTTAAGGTGTCTACTGGAATAAGAAGTTATAACAAGTCATAATATTGACATTATTATTTACCGATGTTCAGCAGTTTGATAAATATCACGTTTTTGGCCTTTGATGTTATCTTGGAATCAAAGGCAACTATTTTTTTAATGTCTTGAAAACCCGTATTTTAATAGCTTTAAAAAAATAATCCGGGGAAAGTTATTGAAAATCATCATTTACAGTACCAAATCCAATATACATCATTGCTATTTAGATTTGTCTTACCACAATATTATACTGTATTAGCTGTATTAGCACCGAAGTCAAGACAAGACGTACTTAAGACAGTGCTGTGTCAATAAAACTAAAGAATTCCTCTTAAAACCTTATAGCTAGCGCTTCTTGCATTTGCAAGTCATAATTCTGCATCAATAGTCGGGATAGTCAGGGAAATTTGATAAAAAAAAACTGGAAAAGTCAGGAAAATTAAAAAATTTGTTTTTTGGTAAACCTTGGGAATTTTCACGAAACCTACCTGCTCTCTTCACGACCTTTCACTCCATTCTATGTACGGTACATCAACTGAAATTCCAAAATAGATAAGAAATAATGTACTTGTCACAGCCATTATAATCGTAGTCAGCTAATATATTTTTATGAAAAATGAAACGCTAAGACAAATCTTGTGGTTCTAGTCCGCTGGACTGTTGTCAGTGTTGAATTAGCCTTGCGTCTCTGTTTATGTTCATTAGTGCTCAAATTACCCCCCCCCCCCAATATACGGCTGAAAGGGCTAGGGTAGGGATGCGCGTCTATCAAAGAGCCCCCTTTTTGAAGTGGCTTTGTTGTCAACCGCTGGCGTCCATCATAATTGCCATCATTGGGAGGCATCATCGTTCAACACCTATGACTGCTAGGAGAATACCGTGAGTGAAATTATGTTGGTGCGAAGGGGAGGAGGTTGAGGGACGATAAAGAGGTTCATCCGCCTAGTTTATTGCAAATTTTGCATTCATTTAGGGCTTGCGAGGTATTTATTCGAGCGTGAACCGAAAACGAGCCGAGTTCAGGCAATTTGGAAATTTGGATTGCTAGTTAGCATAATTCCTGCCTGATTTTTGATTGGGCAGAATCCGACCATGAGCCAGTGCGTGAATGTGGAAAATTTGATACTCGAAAGTGTTACGGGAAACTCCCAGAGGCATGACGTTCGGACTCGCGCCAAAATACTTCCACGGATTTGCATTATATCAAGTTTAAGGCTTAGGACAACGTTCGACAATGGATTTAGTGGCGAATTTATGAAAACATGAACCATGAGGTCACATCCTGGTCAGACTAATAGTTTGTAAATGAGTTATAAAGTGACTCTGTATGCTGGTTCCAACATGTTGGAAATTATATGTTATGTACTGGATGTTGTTGAAAATTGAAGGTATTATTGGGTAGATTTAGAAATCTACATAGGAGGATTTTTGAACCCACAAATAATGTTCCAAAACACCACATAACCAGAAATGGTCCAACCTACATGCCTACATGATGGTGCCAGCTAATGAGTCAGTCTAAAAGGTCTAAATGAGTTTCTTAAGTGTCTTTCAGTGCTGGTTCCAACATGTTGGAAAATATTGTGTACATGATAGTGCACAAGCAGTAGGGTTTGTTCAAGTTTTTGAATCTTTGCCATTTGTAAGCTATATTATCATTTGATTTATCTTATAAATTGAACTGTTCATCCATGACAATATGCATGTAACTGTAATATGGGTACTTGCTTGATCTGTGAGGCTGCCCAGGAAATATTGCTTCCCTCCTTGGATTATCTTAAAACATGTCAGGATTCTAAGCAAGGCCATATTTTTAATAGTCAGACATCGATGATGTGGGCAGAAATAGTCAAACAGCACTTTAAGCGAAGCATCTTGCTTTAGATCTCCTATAAGCAAAGTTTTCGACTTGACGCTGTGCATCTTTGCGCTAAGATCCTAGCCCTTCTTACTCCACGTACAGCCAATGAAAGAGGATGGATGTAAAGTTCAGAGGGAGCGTTGCAGTCTTGCTGGCCGCCACAGAGAGTTTATGTTGGAAGGCATTCAATGTGGGGACAAAATAATGGAATAGGAGACTTCTATTAGCTTTTAACGAAGAGAAATTGAAAAGTCTAGCAATAGGTTCGCAGGAAATGAGTCTTGAATGGCCTAAGCGTCCAAAACTCACTATTTGACTCTTGAATGCGCGGCTGTCAGAGAACCTTTACTCATTTACCTCCTAAATAAACAAAGCCATTGGAGCGTTAAATAGGCCGTTGTGAAGTTTGACAAATGCACACTTTAATTGTTGTCAAAATTTCGGAGCAAGTTCCTGGAGCGGAAGAAATGCGTTGGTAGTGTGACTGCCGTGGAATGGCTACAGCTGGGGGAATAATGACGAACTCTCGCCTTTAAATCAAACTCGAACCTCCTGCCATCGGGATTATTACATGTAGTGAGAGAGCAAACAGCTGGGATAAAAGTTGGAAGATGGTCTCTTGATGCAAATAGTTTTTGGATTTCTCGTCCAATTTAAGTTGAAACTCTGGTCGACAGTCTTGAATACAGAATTTCAGATGACCTTTCAAATGATTTATAAATTATTGGCAATATTGGTAAAAATATGCACATGACTATTGATTTTTACACTTTGGTGTTTAACAGAAATTATTGGGTTTCTAGCTAGTTCTCTATGCATATCTCAGCATCAGGGAAGAAATATTTCTTTCGAACTGATGATGTGCGAAACATCTGAAATGCACTTATTCTTTCAGGGTTGTCCAAGGCGGCAAGCTTTCAAACGAAATAAAAATGTAAAGCATGAATTTGACTTATTAGAAATAATATTATTTTTGACATTTACACACGAGCTGACCTAAGTGTCCAAACTTATTAGCTCACCCCTGTATTATGAATGGTCAGGGCCTGTGCACGGTTGTGTTAGCATGGGGGACGGTAGCTGCCTTAAAAGGAAAACAGAGAAATGTAAGAGGGGTGGAGGGGACCGTTCAGAAACGAAAAAATAACCATTAGGACGAAACATTTGAAATTCAAATGGTTGTAGATATTTACATATTAAAGGCAACTGAATTATGCAACAATTTCGGATTAGATCGAAAGAGAAAGTGAATTAGAAAGGAAAAAAACTGCTTTTATACATTGGGCTCAGATGACCAGCAAATTAAATTAGGCAAATTAGTAGGAGTCTTTTACAAAGAGTGTGCAGTTTGGGTTACGCTTGACATGCGTTTGGAGTAGGTGACGTACATGAATGACTTATGATAACAGACCGCGACTCACTCGAAGGACCCTTCAAATTACCAAAATCAACTCCGTGACAATGTTGAGGCGAAATTGATACGATCGCATTTATTATATAATATTTATGACGCTATGCCATTACATTAGGTCAGAGTGTGTACAACCTGGCTAACATGCATGCATATATAAAAGAGCGCAAAATTATTCTTTTATTTGCATAGTTTGGCTGTTTCGTATCCATTTGTATATGAGAAAATACTCGCAGTTTTAGAGGTGTTTTACTCCAACCTTTATTTATAAAATCTGTCATAATATGCAAAAATTAACCACTGCCTTTGGTCAAATTCTTGTATGGTTATTATCCATGCATGTCTGATTTTCATTAACGTTAAAACATTTGCATGCCAACTACATAACTTAAAATGACTTTCTTAACTATGATTTAAGTTCCCTGAAACATTGTCTAATCAGTAACCTACAGTCAGCATATTAATGTCATATGGTAGGGGAGTATAAATTGACTTTGCAATACATTCAGAACAGTTTTAACAACTGATGAATAATTGAGAAGGAAATATTGTGGAAACCACGAAACCGACCTGAGATTTGATCCCTGGTCACCCAAATGCTAGACGGAGATGCTGCCACTAAGCCACCTTGGTTAGAATAGTAAAAATAACGTCTGGACGAAAATGCACGCGTATTCGTTAAAAAAGATTACTTTTTAATTGATCGAACTCAGTAAATATTAATTTATGCAAGAGAACGTATAAATAGCGATGCAGATAGTCTTAGTTAATTAGTTTTGAGTATGCGAATTGATGCTGATATGAATCATATGACAACTTAAGAATTTTTAATAAAAATGTAAAAAAAACGAAATTAAACATCTTGTAGGCCTACATCTAGTGACTTTTTCGTCACCGTTATCTGTATTTTGAGAAGCCATTTACTAATTTGAAGAAGGCTTAATGGATATGCCATAATTAATGCTTCCAAATTCATGCATATTTAACTTAACAGCGCACTTATTTGCACGATGTCCATTTTGAGGAGAAAGCGATGGATGTGCTGAATCATTCCACATACTTGATGTAAATTTGCCTTGATGTAGAATATTTGTTGCAAATAAAAGGCAGCGTTACAAATGACATAATTTGCACATGACAGCGAAAATGATGTCAGATTAGGCGGTATAAAATTGCTAAACAGTCTGTTGTAATTTAATTATGCGTCAATGCAAGCCGATCCTCCCTCATTTTTAGCGTTGTTCTGATGAATGGGTGAAGCGTAATTATTAAGTTTTACATGTAAACCACTTATCATCATATGTCTATCCAATGCTTTAGACAAACTAAGGATCACACCATTGGGGCAATAAGCCCCTGAAGATAAAATCCGACTGCTCAATGGCCAAACTTTTAATAATTCATAATATTAACCTTAAATTGTCAAGTACACTTGGCGGTTTTTAAAGTTCAAAAATAAAATTAAACTTTATTTGATATAGGCTTAGTTATATCGTGTCGTGGTAGTTAAGTTATCAAAAGCATTTTACTGAACAAATATTTTCTGCAAAGTTGTTGAGCACACTGTAAATCCAATGTCGTTACATAGACATATTTAATGTCGTTAATTTAAAATGGCATCTTAATCTAAGATATTATAATTTAAGTCCTAATAAGTGTTTAATTTGAAAAAGATGGACGTTTTAAGACATTTTAAATGTTTAATTTGTTTTGAAGACACGTTAAATAAATGAAATAAGCATAACGCGTAAAATAACTTTAGCTTCATTTTTTAACATTAGATAACTTCTATAATAGCCTACTTTTCCACTATCCAAGGTGACTTATTGGCAGCATGTCCGTCTTGCATTTGGGGGACTAGGGTTCAAATCCCGCGTCAGTTATTCTAATTTTAACAGTTCTAAATTTGTAATTTCACTAACATTTAAAATTTGGGTTGAAAAGACCGTTAACCACATCGCATCTATGTGCTAATTGTATAGAAAATGGAATAACATAAATATTTTAATCTGCATTGCTTTTTCGTGTTACTTGCTACCTTCTGATTTCAGTTATTTTGATTAAATGAGTATAGAAAATTAAGACTCTTAAGGGTATGAATTGTGTCTACAAGGAAAAAACGTTTTATTTTCTTGATTTTTCATTCTTCGATTATGGAAGGACAGTCTCCATGTATATTTCGATATTGCATTGCGTGAGATATTTTTTTTCTTTAACGTTTTTGTAGAAATGAGGTGCTCTGAATTATAATAATTTTAAAAACGTTTCATCCTTCAGAATGTTGTTTAATTCAACTGCCATAACTTTTGGCACTTTTGCTAACCGAATATCAATTTTACTCCAGATAGCTATTGATATTCGGCTTCAGATTGATAATATTACCATATTTGCCGCTTTCATATCCTTATCGAGAAATTCAGCGAATTTCGGGTGGCTGTTGACATCGTGATAAAGGCGTTTTCAATGTAGCATGGCTTAAATGTTTGAATCAGTTTAGCTCGTCGTCACTTTTTTATATGAGCTTATATGTTATTCCTATTGAATATTTAATAGCGGAATCAGAATTACAATAGCGGATTTCCCCGGTCTGGAAATAGCCATTGCAAAGTTGGAAGAACCCTGAAAGATACGGGATAATGATAAGCCAGCTTCTGAAATTCATTCTCATCGGACTTATAATAAAAATCACATCATTTACTCGCTTGAAGGGAAACCAGTGTTATGACAAATTGAACGAAAATTCATATCAGTCTCCCAGCAGCCAGTTTTATACGCCTGCAATTTTAAGCATTTATTTTCAGTTACAACTGGCCCTAATCTGAGCTTTACTTTCGGTTTTCTCCAAAAATCGAAAGTAAACTAGTAGAATCTTTAAGCCTACATGAAATATATTTTTTCAATTGTATCACGCTACTGTATTTAGACAGGGTAAAACTAAACTAAACTGGATAATATTGGCCTTGTCATTTATTGGGCTATTCGGTCAGCAGTTATCACACTACCTACATATTTGCTATGATTATTTTCATTAAATATTAAAGCTAAATTTGTGACAGCTGAAACATACTGATTTCTTATGAAATGCGTTAATTCAGTTGGCTGTGATTAGAAACTGTACTTGTGGTGCGTATTTTATTTTACCAATATCATTTTGAATAAAACGTTTCTTGAAATTCAATTTAAAACTGATGGACCACTGGATGGTGTTTTTAAACGAAGCCTTGGCTCTTATATGGTTAGCTTTAATGGATTCAATAAGCAAGGGTTGTTGCATTTGATGTTTTGGAGGTGCCTTTAAGCAGTTACTTTTGCAAATAAGCAAGAATGGCGTAAGATATACGACATTCATTCGCAGCTTAGTGTGACATTATCAGCCGCGTGTTTGCTCAAACACAACCGCAGAGTGAGGATTTATAAATCTCATTATCGTTTATGAGGAAAACATCGTCGTGCAACCCATTATTGATTTCCCCCAACTAGATGGGGATTAATCCGAGGCAGACAAAAAACTCTTTGGCAAATGGTCGATTGAATTCAATGATTTGCTAAATAGACGGCAATCCACGCTGACATATGCCTGTGGCACTGAGTTTCCAGAACAAATGTATTTTAATGAAATTCCTGGAACAAAAGGGTCATTCGGAAAAACCACGAATTTTCGCTTTTGTTTTCAATGGTGAAACGGTGCTTCTTGTCGATCACTTGAGTTTGTGGATTGCTTGCGAATTTTCCTTGGTGTTGAGATGTTAAACACATTCTGCCATGCTTTGAAAAATTCAGAAGTAATTTTCAAATGCTGTTACATTTATCTTCGCCATTGACTACCGAACAATTAAATCCTGATTGAAATATGAATGAAACAAATGAGTACCATGGATTTAAAACTAATTTTTGGAGCGTCTATACACCATTCATTTCAATGAGAACAAGGATTTAAAAAAAGATATGATTATACTGTCGTCATTTGTCATCCATCATTAACTATATCAGTCCCTGTGCCAATCCATAACGTGGCAAGTGCCTGACACATTATAGGAGTCATTCCACAACTTCTATATTGATTAGAAAGCAATTGGGCACCCCTAGGCCCTGTGAAGTAAAAATTGAATGACAACACAACAACGTAATGCTAATGTGTGTTACACATACACCGTTTTGTTTAGGACATGTCCAAAAATGGTAAAAAATTCGATGAAAACATTTTTTTAAAAATAAGCGCTCGTTTCTGTTTTTGAATTTGAACGTTGGGACAATTGGAACTTCTTGTTTGAACGAAATCAACTGTATCTATATTTTTCACGAAAGCATTTAGTTTTTTCCCTCTGCTGTAAAGTTGCTTTTATTTGGCACTTGATACGGTATGGTTTGGCACTCTTCAATTATATTGCACATCTGCACACTGCATTAAAGAGGGCATTCCTTTTACTCAAGGAATACTGCTGGTAGGAGTTTTCTTATCGTCACCTAAAATAGCCAATTATTTTTCTGAATAAATAAAAAAAGATTCGCTCGAATCGTTTGATTAATTCGCGAGCATTAGTTTCTCACCGCAGGTTGTTTAAAGAGCGAACCTTGATTCATTACGAGCAATATAATCCGGGCTGAGCCTTTTATTTCCTACACAAAATTATATTAAGGAGGCGGCATTGCGGCAGAATTTTATTACATCTCCTGTAGGCAAAAGAAACGATACTATAACGTGCTAATTTAAACGTGATGATTGCTTCGCCCTCCCCGACTATGCATATCTGCCTATGAGTGGTGCATGGGATATGCACTCAGTCACGTATACATACGTTTTTCATTTGTAATTAGAATGCTTCAACATCAGTGGAATCACTTTTGCTCTTCGTCAGACGCATTATATCGATGCTGGCGATATAGGCCCTTAGCATATCAGCAAAAAGCTCAAGCATGCACCCGTATTTTGATTGTGAATCGGCTATCAAAAGACCTTTGCCAGGGGATTAAGTCTCTTTGGGGTGTGAAAGGTGCTTACGCACTAATAGCCGCTTGCACAAAGCGTCTGATCATAAAATTCCTACTTAAATCTTTGGCGAAAATAAACCGTGCTGAGCCCAAATTTTTGGTCGTGTACAGTTGAACGGAACACAGTTTTCGTATCTCATTTCGCTAAGATTCGCTAAAGTGGTAACTACTTACGTACTATTTAGTCACTGTAGCGTAATAAGGGTTCCCCCTGGGAAAACTTGGAAATTGGAAAGACATGTAATAGTCACGAAATAATGATTTATTTTGAAAAAGCCAGGGAAATTTAACGCATCAATATTACATTATCTTGCACATAACGTAAGGTGTATACTGGCATAAGAAGTAATACATGTCATGAAATTAAATTCGGAAAGGATATTCACATTATGTACCGATTATCAGCAGTTTGTTAGTTACTGTACCAGTTTTCTGTCCTTTGATGCCATCTAGGGATCAAAGGCAACTAACCTTTTTTAATGCGTTGAAAATCCCTATTTGCAATGGCTTGGAAAAAAATTAGCGCCATGGAAAAGTTATTGAAAATCAAGGAATTCATTCTTACAAATCCAGTAGACACCATTGCAAATTAGGTATTAAGTAACACCGTGCAAGATCAAGACATGGCACACTTAGTCAGTCATGCATCTACAGTAATAGGAACTTCTCTTGCTATGGGTAATAAAGCATTCATTGCATTTTCGTATGTCATATTTTTGCATCATTGGTCAGGGTGGTCAGGGCGATTTGTTCATAAAACTGGAAAAGTAAGGAAGAAGTGATGAAAACTGTATAATTTATTTCTGGGGGAATCCTGGTAATTATGGTTGTTATTGATACGTTTCACTGCTTCCAGGAGCTTAAATTCCCTCATCTAGTTCACGATCTTCCATATATACATCATGCCTATTGATTATACTTGGTGATTGGTCACCAGCGTTAACATGTTACGACTTTTACAAAATTGATGTTAATGTGATGTCGAAGTTGCTTCCATGCATATAAAACTTGTCTACACTGAGCCTATAAAAAAGATGAAGCGTTGTGTTCTGTTGCCAGCCATATTTTATATGTACTAGGAGTATAAAATTCTTGACTAAACGCTCTCCGTTGTGCCGGGATGAGCAATCACTAGCCGTTAAGACCCTCCAGGGTACAATTTAGAAGACGTTTTCATCTTTATATTAATTTTTTATTGGTTTGCCAGCGTCTAGCGCGTAAACGTTTTGCCGAGGTTCACTACACAGCGTTGAGCTTAGCAATGTGCCGTATACATTGTGTATAGAAAATGAGTGAAAAGCCGAACGAAAATGGCCTAAACGATGACAAGTTTCCCCCAATGTCATCACACGTCAATTACTTGTCCACGCTGCTCCAGGCGACACTCGCTTCGCCATCCAGCGTCCGTAAACACACGCAATCCTGGCGCCCATTTTTCTATAGTTTTGTGATGTGCTCGGAATGGCCGAAGGGTATTAGTCTGTATTTGTGTAATGGGACCTTAAAATTTGAGCAAATCGAGGTGCTGGAGGTGAATTTTAGCCTCTGGATGCGAGGGAATGTTGTATGGATTTTGAGCAGATTAAGTGATCTACTGTAGGCGCTTCAACTATGCTCATCTAAACAATGTCTCCGTGCATCGCATTATGGGGCGCTAGGACCGGTTGGCAAATGGTTTGTAATCCGTTAGATAATAAATTCATTAAGCAGCTAATTGCGCCTTCTAGACTGGAGTTTTCATCGTCTCGGTTCAACAGTCGTTATCTTTTCATCCATTTTACTACAGTGATTATACGCAGTGTAATTATCAAAATGTTAGTAACAAATTATGAGAGCCATAGATGATCTCCAAAAAGGCTTTGGCAGAGGCGACATTGCTGAACTGTGCATTGATCCACTTTTTGGATGCATAATATATGTACCAATGATTGGAAAGCAAACGTGAAAACGATAGCATATACTGTATTAGTGGTGCATGGTAAAGTTAGTGGAAATATCTCATTGTGAATTTTAGCGCAGTTCACATACTTTTGAAGTAAAACCAATTTACTAGCTGGAAAATTCAGGGTGGACATTTTGAAATATCTGCAAAAATGATAAACAGAAGGTAGTTCACAAAGCATTATGAACCAATCTGTGCACGGTATTATCTTGCAACTTATTTTGGGAAACGTGTCTGGTTTGCATTTCTGAAATCGTTATGTCAGTGGTGTCCATTGAGATTTTCCTAAGGGTTATTGCACTTTTTTCTTCATTATCTCTACGTTGCTCGCGATTGCCTTGGAGAGCAAGAGAATCCCCTATCGTACTTTTATGTTGATTAAAATTTAAAGGGAAAAAAGGCAAAAACATTTCATTTAAGGAAATCTGTTACAGGGTTAACTCGCCAGCAGATAACCATCCTGAGACGATGTCACCCGATTCGTTCGGCAATTAGAAATTGCTGGCCAAAATATATGGCATTAGGCTTACTTTAATAACCTTGCAATGGTAGCTGATGCTGGTACGTTTTAACTTTGTGTAACACCATTCCAACAATATTATGAACTTTCTAACCTTTCAAAGTATTTTTGAGAAAACTTTGTAGCCTAAAGCTAGTTTCCTTACTAATCAGAATTTGTTCTGATTTAAAACCTGATAGGGATCGCAGCGATGGTCACTGCATCCCTGTCCCTGTGTATTTTTACTCATGAATTGTTTAGCGGATGATGTGAAGCGAGAGCGTCAAAAACACGAAAGATTCTTGGTTTTCGGCCTACAGACAAAATCCTCTTGATTTTCCTCCTTTCAAGAGATGCTGTTGGGGGTTTCCATGTGTCTATGTTTACGTGGTATAAGTCGTGCGTTTCGTCTACGCTTGTATTTCACGAGAAGTAATCAATCTGAGCTGCTTACCAATGCGTGCTCTACAGACTAAAGTTGTCACAACATTGGCGGTAAGTGTCACATGACATTTGTAGAAGGGTCACTGAGGTGAGCCCGAGAAGCAAGAATTCCCCCTCGTGGGATATTACTGCATCCCATGTATTATGCATGGACTTTTCTGCCACCACTTTTAGGCCCCGGAGGAAATGCGAGCGAGTGAAACCGCCGCAGAAACCTTGTTTAAAATTCTAATTCCAACCGGAATTAGAGAAAGTTACACCTAACGTCATTACGGCTGTATTGAATTTACAAAGTGTTGCACTTTACAGGAAATATGGTTAACCGTAATACGAGAGGCGGCCAGCAGAATTGAAAACCAAGAGATGATGGATATGCGACCAACCTTTCCTCCAAAATCGTAACATTGTGTAACTACTTGTACATGTATACAGTGGGTGGATTAGTCTCTGGGTTGAAAATTGTTGTGTAATAACTGGTTTGGGCTAGCTGAGAAAGTTACACCTTGCAAGGACTTCTTGTTTTATCTCATTTTTGCCATGATCATAGAATAATAAATCATTTTGCAGGGTTCTCATTGACCTGGAATTGTCAGGAAATAGAAGCAGCCTCAAAAAGTCCGAGAAATTTCAAATTTTCATGCAAAAATGAGGGGAATCTTCATCGAATAAAATTCCAGCCTTAAATTGCCATAATCCCAAATAATTGTTTTAGATACTGCTCAAGAGAGGGCGTATTTAGTATCTATGCAATAATAAGGAATTGTCCTATTTTTCATAGCACTTTCACCTGTTAAGATTTTAAATAAAAATATCAATCGTAAGTATTGGCGTTCGTAAGTTAATTATGAACGCCATCATCAGATTGCTTAAAATTTTGGCATGGTGATGTGACTAATTGAGTGATGTTGTTTATTTCAGAAAAATAGTGAACGTATAGCCTAGTCTGTATGCCTGTTTGGTTTCAAATGTTAGTTATTAAGCTGGTTGGTGGATTCATCATTGCTTTTTAATCCATGAACACTAGGCTAATGTCTTAAAAGCGTGGATTTCACCGTTTTCAGCCATTAAACGTCTTTTTCAGATTTTTTTTCTATTTTCTTTCTTTCGCTCTTCATGTTGACAAATTTCAATAATTCATGAGAGTACATGCCACACGACCACATCACTTAAAATTAATATTAGATTAGGCCTCTGGCATCTTTGGATCAAGAAATTCATTAATGTTATGCTAATTGTTTATTTCAGGCACTTTCACAGGAACCAGGACACGCTGAAAGTACTAAAGAAGAAGGCTTTGGAAAAAAATCCTGATGAATTCTACTTCCATATGATAAACTCAAGGATTGAAGTAAGTAAAATTTTGTTAGTTTTTAATTTACTGCCTCCGCTCTCTCCTCTTAGCATTTTTTGCATGTGTTGCATTAAGTTCGCAAGAAGAGAAAAAAATGTGATAAGAAGAAATAAAAAAGCGGTTGAGGGATTTTAATATGTGCACTTCTCGAAATGGAAGTCATTTGTTTAATTTGGCTTCCTGCTCATTTGCATTGCAAAATTTCCCAATGGTAACAAAGACAACAGCGAAGATTGGCGAATAAAAAAAATAAGCTGAAAACCATTTTTCTTTATGACATTAGTCGGTTAGTTGTAACGTGAGTTTTCTCGTCGCAACGGAATTAATCGTACATGGAAATGAGGAAAGTGAAAAATTGCCTTATTCGAGGGAGAATTAAGGGGAATTTGGTTGCAGAAACCAGTGTACATATATATTTTTTTAATATATCTTGTGACGGAGTTTTGTCCGCCTTTTCAATACTTAAATCAGCAGTCAGCAACGTTTTTAAAGTAAAACATAATAGTGAAATGAATTATTTCTCCAATTTGTTTACTTTGCTGTTCTTGTTACCTTTTAACGTATTGGGCCATCTCTTAGTAGCTTAGCGAAGTTTAGATTTAGGCGCCATTTTGGACTAGTATTAAAACAGGGTTCCCACAGATATGGAAAACCTGGAATTGTCAAGGAATTTTAGAAGATATGGAATAGTCAAGAAAATGTCAGACAGTAGCGATTTATTTTGAAAAAGAGAAAATCAACATATCAGTCTTACATTTGCTTTCTCATACATGTAACTTAAGATGTCTACTGGCGTAAAATCATAATGTTGGCTTTACATAATTGAAATTAATTGTCTTTGATTGATTCACTCGTCATTTGAGTGCATTCAAATTCTCCTCAGAGGAATTTGCGTTTTAATGTACTGATTTTGACTATAAAGTTGCACTTTAAAATCAAACTTAACAATTTTTTATTTTTAAATGTGTTGAAACTCCGTTTTTTAATAGTTCTGAGGAATTTTAGCTGCATGAGAAAGTTACGGAAGATCATGGAATTAATAGTACAAAATCCAGCAGATATCATTGCTAATTACATGTATTAATTAACACCAAAGTCAAGACATGGCACAATCGGTCAGTTCTACATTAATATATATGTAAAATTACCCATTTTAAATCATGTAGCCTTGCTTGCATTTGCATACATGTATCATAATTATGCATATTTGGTCAGGGTGGTAAGGAAAATTGGTTAAACTGGAAAAGTCAGGGATGTTGAAAATGTTATTTCTGGGGATGACCACAGTGTCATTCTATTTTAAAAAATGGTCGTGACCGAGGGAGTGTAACACAGTTGCTCCTTTGGTGTCCGAATTTTGGCAGTTTGATGGGTAGGTGGCGTTTTGGAGGGATAGCCATGGATGCATGCCTTTTGTTGGCTTCGTTTTGAACGTTAAGCCTGACGCCATGGACGAAAAGTCCGACTCACGCTCTTAATTGATTGTTAGCCGGGTCCGGCCGCATTCACTCGGGAGGTCTCTTACAGTGACAAGACAACGGGAAAATGAAAGAGGGACAAGATAAAGAATGGGGTTCCTGGGCCAGGGAGGTGGGATGAGGGAGATATGACAGACAGACAGACTTGACGCATCTGCTTTTGAATTAGTGGTTCTTGTGTTGAACCCTGGCGTGCTTTTTTATCTTATGACGAGGCACGTGCATTAAAGTAGGTATGAAATGTAATTTATTCCGTGCCATCATTTTCGGTAACCTCTGTGTTCTTGCACCCCATTTTCATCCCCCTGCCCTCCTCCTCCCACAGTTTTTCATGTCTCCTGTAGCTGCTGCCAGAGCCTCTCACTCTCTCTCTCTTCTCTTCTGCTCTCCCTTTGGCTAATATGGTGGGCCTCTGTGCATATGGCACTTGGCATACGTGCCCCATTCGTTGCAGTGTTCATTTTCAGGTGATGGCAAGAGGGGTGAAAAAAGCAAGGGGAACCACCTTTTGATGCACGAGCACGTTAGGGTTCATAACCGTGGCTACCTTTCAGGCGTCAGGCTCGTTAAAAATCTTGGCATGCCCCCATTATGGGCATGTCGTATGCCAGTCATCCCTACGCCAGGTTCACACTGATTCCACGATCGCCATCTTGTTAGGTGTCGTACGTCGCACTGAAACGACCGTGCCAAAATTATGCGGTAGTACCCTAGCTTGTCATAATTCCAAGCACATATTTGTCACTTCAGCTCAAACTAATGAAATTACATGGTTAGATGTACATGTGTTAATTGAGCCCATAGACCTAAAAGAGAACTATAGACCTAAACGAAATTCAGTTTGATTTAAAATCATTCTCATTGCTAAACTGTATTTCTATTATCACAACTAAGGCCATCCTTTGGAAGGGAATTCCAACGTCTAATGACATGCAACAAATTAGGCCAATAGTATGGATGGGTCAGAATGAGTGCGGAGTTCCATATGTGGATTAGAATGTGAGGTTCAATCGGTGGTTTCGTATCAAAATTCACTAGACCAAATTAGAATTTCCAGGAAAAGTGAACTGCAAACAATGGTATTGCAAACTTTATTATCAGTAAACTCTGACACGAACACATTGTGTATTATAAATATGAAGCATAGCTCAATACTGCAGCTGCGGTGCATCAAACTTCTGAGTATCTAATTTAAACGTGACACCCTGTAGAAAGAGATTGGAGATCAACGCCACCGTCATTAAACGCTTATTCATAATAGTTTGCCATTATGGAAGTTCATCCGCTGCCTAACTGAATTTATGACTCGTTTTATAGCGTGGAATATCCATAATGGCAGCGGAATTATTAGTGATAAAAGTTATCAGAAGTAATTATATTCTGCCATGATTTCCAAAAATAAATTTCCTCTTGTAAGCTATCGTCTGTCTCATTTGGGCAATGAACTCTTGGGTAAGGGATTTAATTAGACAAACATATACGTTTGTACAATATAGTTTTAATTTATGCATTCTTAAATAAAATCCAGATATTTCATCTATACGCTCTGTAGTGTTAGCATAATATTTTTCCGATGTTTAAAAAAAAGGACAAACCTCATTTGAGTTTTAACTCCTCACGTATAGCATTGTCGGTCGACTGTCTATCATGAAGACATTGTATCTTCCACCTCAAAGAATGAAACTTGACCGCATTTGAGTGTGTTTGGAATAATGTCGTTTTCGTCTTATTAGACGTGTTATAAAACCACCAGCTGGCGTCTTTTTATAATGTCCACGCTGACAACAAAAACGAGATGACCAGTGACACCGTCCTTGTTTTTTACAACAAATATTTTTCATGTTTTATGCATTGCATTTATAATGGACATACGATGACCCCTGATATTGTGTAAAAAAACTGCTTGGTTATTTCGCTTTCAGTTTTCAAAATGAAATCACTGATGTCCATCTTAGTGCCCATCTCGCTAAATGGCCCGTGGACATGAACACTGGACACCGCAAGTGTTTTGTTATTAAATCGGGAACAAGGGAGGGGGCGGAGGGGAAAAAAACCGTCCGGCCAAGGGTTCGGACGTTCGGAACCAGAGCTGACCATCGGATTAAGTGAATGTGAAATTAGCTTCGGGGATATTGACCCTAATGCGTCACCTCGTATTTCTCGCGCTTTACGAGATGGACATCTGCACGTTTTTGACCTCATGTCCACCCTAGTTACCACGGATGAAGAACATCCACGATGAGCTGTTTTTTGACCGCGTCAAGGCGTCGTTTGTACCCACCCCCCGTGTCAACTTCCCCGTTTCCAGCATCCGCACATCTGTCAATTATAATTGGACTACGGCGTCCTTTGTTACGCTGTGCGGCCAGATTTTTACCAAATTTTCCCTTTTATTTGCATGGCGGAAAGTAGTTTTCAGTATTCAGGTAGATTCTCACAGATGTTGTTATAGTATGAAGACCCATAGCCTTCGACACTTTGACAAGTTTCCCGCAAAGCCTGCACGGTCAGGGATATTGCAAGAACCTGGAAAAGCCCGGCAACTTTCAAATAGTCATGTAAAAGGCAGGGAAATTTTCATCAGATAAAATACCAGCCCAGTGAATGTATAGTTGCGCCATACAAAGCTGTGCCACAAAAGTATACAGGTGTGAAAGCACCTTTAGGTTAGTGGAAAAGCATTAGTTTAATGAGTTTCATGAGGTTTTTTGAATACTGTTCATATCGTCAGTTGTTGGTGGTGCCGTTTGCCTGGTGATTTAAGGTTTAATGGAGTTTTAGCTTCAATTTAAGTTATGTATTCATGATAGCTTTTTTATTTTGGCCCAACTTGAAGAAAGACTATTGATTGTAGTAGTGTGCCTTTTACGCTTGTAATACTTGGTGCAAACATTGAAAAATTACCAATTTAAATCTCTTAATCATGTAATTTGCTGATATAATTTTGTCTTCGATTCCGACAAGCATCAAAGCACATCACCATGAATAGACGCACCTAAGGATTTACGAGACAGGTTTACTCATGCCGCATATCAAGTGGTCTAGAAGATGCGTACATGTGTATAGGCATGTACTTGGCGTATGTGTTTAGATTTATGAAAAGGACGCCCGTTATGTAAACGACGAATTGCAATAACTAAAGCAATCATGTTTATATTTGAACGAATGATATGATTTTGACTAGCACGTTTGTTGGCATGTTACCAGAGCTTTCATAAACTTTCAGTTATTATAGATAACTAATTCAAAAATGTGAACGAATTTGCTACCATTGCACTATTCGAAATAATACGTTGAGGTGTAAGTGCTGATGCGAAACGCTTTTTGCACAATGGAAAACTTTAAAAGTTTCAGAACGTTCGTTATGTTAAGTTGTCTTAACAAGGTACGACAGTGTTACCAAATTTCGTTGGGAGAAGGGACGTAAAAATTGGATTTGTCGTACGAGGAAGGCGTCGACGTGCTATTAAAGTTACTTGATACCGAGAAAAGTACTAGGTGGTGCAACTGAGTGTAAATTGTGGTGCACCGTAATTGGAAGGGACAGTGAATAATTTTACGGGCTCGTTGAAATGGGCAACTAAATGTTAAAGCAATCAAATTTTTTTTTTGGTTTCCTAGAAAATTTGCCACAGAAGTAAATGCAGGTCATTTTGAAGAGTAATTTGGGGAATGTACTTTTTATTTATTTTTTAAATGCTAGAACGTTTCCTTAGTGAATTGCGAGGAAGACACGTCCAATTTAAAGTTGAGGGCTTGAAATATTCTAGGAGCTTTTGAAAAGTGCTTTCAAAATATTTCGTTCTTCTGGCAGACCCATTCGTAAGCTGTCTTGGGTATATCGTTCTGAAACACAGACATAAAAGTTGCAATTCCAGTCTATTCACAGAAGGCAGGTGAATTAATGAATGTTAATCAGTTAGTTGAGAAAGGACTTTCAGTACTGAATATTTTACTGAAATTATTGCTATAGGGTTCCCATTGACCTGGAAAACCGGGAATTGTCAGGGAAGTAGGGACAACCTGGAAAAGTCTTAAATTGACAATTTTATCAATTGAGTGTTTATGATGCTGCTAAAAAGAGGCGCTGTTTGAAAAAGCGCGTTTAACGTTTTCAGTTTTCAAATAATAAAACAATGATCAGTACTCGGTTTGTTTCCATTTTATTCTAGAAGCTTTTTTTTTCTCATAAAGTTAGGGGAAATTTTTCCAAAAACCTGGAGAAGTCAAGGAAGTTGAGGATTTTTAATTGCGTTGGGATTAACCTTTACTATTATTCGTTTTCACCAAATTTTCAGGTTTGTTTAAATTTTAATTAACGTTCCACATGTTCCCTAATATCAACTGGCTGTTTGCGGTTCTAGTGAATTTTTAGCATGCGTTTTGGTTTTGCTCAAAAGAACGCATGTTCTCTTATCTACTCATTACGATTTTCAGTAAGTTATCACAAATTTATTTTCGTAATTTGCAATTCATTCTACCAAAAACTTCCGCTGCCGTGTAGTTTTGTGTTTTCATGGCCATAACTTCCTAAAGAACTTGCTGAATTGTCCTTCAGCGGCGTTGCATAATGGAAGAGTTTGGTGAGTAGGTTGTCTTCTCCATCGTTTTTCTATTGGCTCGTCTTTTTTATATACGAAATAAGAAGATTGCGATGTAGAACCATTAAATGAAGTGTGGCCGAGACTGTTGATCCGATTTCTTTTGTACCATCACAAAAGTAGCATTTGGTTGATTGAATCTTGGTGCAAATTACCTCATGAATGCGAAAGTCGTTTTTATTCATCGCAAGAGGAAAGTATATTTGAGTGAGAAGGTGGGCAAAGTAGAGAGTGGGGAGAGTCGAATTCCCCATCCCCTCCTCTTACCCCCCTTGATAATTTCCCCGTACCATGAAACACGGGGAATGTTGAGAAATTGAAAAGTAAGGACTGCGATGCTCCAAAATGAATAAAAGCCGGGACTAGGACGGTTTATTCCTGTCCTAACCGTAATTTTTCTAACAAGATGACGCCCTATAAAAGCTTTGGTCATCATCGTGAAATTCAACTGGTCCGAGGATGATTGGGGAGAATCTGCCACCAACAGGCCAGTGATTCACCGTATATTTATAGCTGCTTGGATGCCCTGCTCTATCTCTGAACATCCACTAAATTTCACTTAATAGGGGGGTTTTACCACGGCTTTTAGTTCTGGGATTGTTCGATTTGGTGGTTTTTCATTCCTGCCATGTCGGGTCACCAATCCAGACCACAGATTTCTTTCGCGATGTCTGATAAAAAATGGTGCCAGAAGCATAATTGACTAAACTGTAAAAGACAGGGAATTTGTCAAAGAATTGAAATTAGATTGCTTCGGGAAGATGTTGCTTTAAACAAGCAGAAAAGAATGATCCACCTAATGAATAAAGGATAAAGTGGGATTCGTGGGTATGCATGTTTTTTCCCCCAAAGAAATGAAAAAAAGACCCATTTGATAAATGCGCCTCGTCCTTCAAACGTATTTTCTGGATTCATTTCCGATTAATGATTTTTTGCTAGATAATTTTGCAACCATAAACACATTAAATTGACGAAAATGCGGTCCTGACTATCCTTGTAGAAAAAACCATTAGCATGTGGTGTGCTATAAAAGTGAGCATGGATTTTTTTCATTCATTATCATTAAAATCATTTGCAATAGTTAATTTTTATCTGAATGCAGACATATAGGCCAGTGCAATGAAAGTGTCTGCGGTGTAACAAACGATCGAACAGACCTTGCTGTTCGTGATTTTCTTACTATTGTTTTAATTAACCGAACAGATAAATTGCGACAATGCACTTATAATGCAGAAAATTCACACAGATAACAGATTTAATAACCATTGATATCCGAACTTTCTATAAAACATGATTTATATGCATATCATGCCTGTTTTGAAGGGGGATTTATCTTTCAGTTTAAATCAAATCTCAACAAAACAAAATATAGTTTGGGTTTGAACAGTTAGAAATTAAAAAGTACAATTCATCTGAAAATTCAACAGTTTCTTAAATATCATTATCTCAAATAGTCATTTAAAGAAAACAAATAATAATCATCCGTGTCAGTGAGTCAAGTTTACAATTAGCATACGCATTTATAGCCGGTGTATTACCTGAAATCTTTTTTCTTAATAACTTTGTAAAAATGTGTTAAAACACTGTCTTTGAAAAACAAATTCCTAGGAAGATCCTTGATTTTCCATAACTGAATTCCAAATGCAAACGAATTGCGTTTAGAAATTCATTGTAGATTGAGACAGTATTTCATCTTAAAATGTATTTAGCAATGCATTTCTTTTGCTTATGGGATCCTGTAGACAGCACGCTATAGCAATTATTTTTGTTTAATTATGAGAGTAAATCCAGGCCGTCAATAGCCGGTAACAACCTAGTTGCAAGCTTGTAAGATGCAATAATGCAACTGGCTTCTGCTTTAGAATGACTTCGATGATGTCCTTTTGCACTGTGTCCTAGGCTAACCGGCTTAAAGCGCCCTCAAGAAGCTCGATCTTGATTTTTGCTGCCATCCATGGATGCCTGCAAAGCCAGGATTTTGAATGATGGATACTTTTTTAACTTGTAACTTTACCTACAATGTAAGGGTGTGACACGCTCATTGCCAATTGCATTTTTTCGCAATATCTTTTTTACATTATTAATCATCAAGGATGAATTAGCGTGTCAGGAGTATTAAACAAGCTGCAGCGCCCCACACGGTCCACTAGATGACTAGGGCAATATCGGCATAGGTGTCATTAAGATAGATGTAAAAGTGTGTCGGACGTGCGCTGCCTGCCTGCCTTTTAGTTTCGGCCGGCTATTTTCTGGATGAGTTGGCCCAGCAAGACCACCTCCACGGTGCCTTTTGACTCCGACCTCCATTTAACTGCGACGGATGATTGAAATTGTGCAGCGAACACATGTAGCCCAGAGTCGAGCTCAGGGCGATATGAAAGGCGGGGAGGTGACACGTTGGGGTGGCAGAATGATAGAATAATAAAGGGAAGCGAAGGGCCGGACCCGAGTTTCAGCCTCAATGGACACCAATATGGCGTGCCCGCCCAGCTGCTGCGACTTCGACGTCAGGGGTCCTTTGCCACTGAGCCACAGCCAACCAGCATTGTCTAGCAAACCGATTTAGTGGTTGGCCAAACTCTGCATGCTGGCTGCTGAAAGGACTTGCACATGTAGAGGACCCAGTCGAAATTCAACGGAGGTAGCGAAGTTTCTATGTTCAATCTCCGACGTTCGAGAGATGGATTTAAGAAATTTAAATCTTGAGTCTTACTGACATGGTTTAAAGAGCTGTATAGCGAGTAATGCAGAGTTCCCAATGACCTAGAAAAAACTGCAGTTGTCAGGAAAGTAGAAACGCCTTGGAAAAGTCATGGACATTTTAAAATTGTATGCGAAAGTGTTTTGATACTGCTCAAAAAAAGGCGTGTCTAGTCACATTTATCCAATAATAGGAAATTTCCCCATCTTCCGCAGCACACTTTTAACTTCTGAAATAATAAATAAAACTATCAGTAATTGGTAAATTTTCTTTCCATTTTATATTCTGTACATATTTTCCCATCATTAATTTTCCATTTTTATAAATGCAAGAAATAAAAATATGACGATTCCGTTACGCTAAAACATATTTTCGAGTCGTTATTTTATTAAATATGGTAAAAATATATATAACGCATGTCTACATGTCATTGAAATCTTTAAAGAGACATTTATTAGAATTTGGTTATTGATGTCCTTAAATTAGCCTTGGGGTAATGTATTTTTGTGATATTTTATCCGTTTCGAAAAATGCATAACGTATTTTACGACACAATTGATATGCTTTGTGTATTTATACGCCTAAAAAACTCAATATTGATCTTATCATGATAGAAACCGTTTAAAGCCAGTTAAAACTCAAAAGGCGTGATCTTAAATGCTAAAAGACTTTAAAAGAAATTAAAAATCTCTTTAAGTTTTACAATACGACATCCCATTAGAAACCTTAAAATTCCATTCTCAAATTCAACATTGGATGTTGTAGGCTGAAACTAATTTATAGACCATTTGAGTATATATTAACTTCAGCCTACAATATTGCATTGAGAATGGAATTTTAAGGTGTCTAATGAGATGTTGTATTGTAAAAATTAGACTTATTATGAAATTATGAATGGCTGGTATTAAAACTTAAAATACGTCCTGTTACTCTATACCATGTTAGCAGAGCATGTATTCGATACTAAGTGCGTAGTATTAATTCAAGTATTACCACGCTATTACGCTAAATTACACAAGCTGTAGGCCCATATGAAAATGTGCATTTAATAAAACGCACTTGATCACGAACAGGATTTTGTGCCCATTATGATGAGTAAATGCGTCACCTTTTCAAAAAAAATCTTAGCATAACATTCACAATGTTGAATACATGTAAATCGTTGTACATCCAGCGTGTAGATTTCAACATTTTTCTTTAAACTTTGTACAACTCGAAGTAACCCAGACCATTATCCTCAAGTAAGGGGGGTACCTTGTTTTGGGCGCCCTCTATGGAATGGTGACTGCCAAGATCATTGGTCCGTGTCTCTGAGTTACTCCCCTTGCTCTTTTTTTCCAGTAACTATTGGGATACGTAGCCATCCAGTTCATATATGGGAAACCCCATACAGTGTTCAGGCGAGCAAATAACATTAATCCTCCCGCTTCTTTATTACTTTAGCAACATGTACGAAGGAAGGAGCGGGAAAAAAAGAGAGACCCTAGCTAATTTCATCGCATTTGTCATGTTCGCTTTATTGAAATCCACGGGCATTAAAGGTCCCGTTTTTAAATTAGGCTTTACGGTCAGTTAGGTCGGTCGTTTTTTTCATTTCAAAAGGTATATGCGTGGCATGATACGGCTTATATATTTGGGACCCCTTCAGATTTTTTAGATTTATATATATATATATGGGAGTAAGATTCACGCAAGCCTGAAACTTCGCACAATAATAGCTCGGTTGAAGTTTTACAATTCTGTACAGTGATGGGGAAGGACCGTGGCCAATGTGTGGGGGGGAAATAAGGGAAAAACCAAAAAAGACTTAATGGTATTTAATTTCGTCCACGATAAACTGACATGTATTGACTTTAGAGTTAGCGTCGCCCAATTACCCTCACTTTACCTTCATTTCGTTTTTTTATTTCAAATGTATAAAATGCAACTTTTGTTCCTAACCGATAATTTCTGTCCCCTTTGTGCGGTTTGTGCCTACCCCTCACTCGGTGAATTGGGCAGTGGAACGTTCAAGTGAACAATTGAACTAAGTTAAATTACTTGAAGACAATTTTTGAAATAAGCCAGTTGGCTTGTGCGGCGAATGCACAATGGAGGCTGCGTTGCAAAACGGTTTGAATGCGGTTAACCCTAATAGCTAATATATTCAGTTTAATATGGATGAGGTTCCTGGACGTGTAATAATAGTGCCGAGTAAAATGCTTTCTAATTTGGGGGAATTACCAATGTGGCTTGCGGTGTAGGGCGGCGGGCTGACGGTTTTATTTTGATGCTACATTCAAATGGTCCTTAAAAAATAAAGGACAATCGGACTAATCAGATCTGATTTTTAAGCGCTGCCAATTGGACTTTTGAATTGACACGTATTTGGAGTATTTTGTCTTCCAGGCAATCACTGTAAGCACTGGCGCAATGCAGTGAAGCGATGGTATGGTGGTTATGTGGAGTATATAGTCAAAGAGGTGAATGCGTTTATGAAAAGATTACCAAACATTCTTTACGTTTGTATTTATTATAACTGCTATTATAATTTTATAATTTTGAATAAAGTTCATATGCATTAGTCAATGCCTTTAATTTAAGTTTATTTAGTTGTTTACTAAAATTTCAAGTTTATCTCTTTTTTTTAAATTGAGTTGGACATTTGCAAATTGAAAAAATAACGCAGATGCTATTGTAAAACCAATTCTACACAGGGGGAAAATGTAGCAATTATAACAGTTATTTGAAGTAAAGATCTGTAATTTATTTCTCATGGTGGGCATCCTTTTGGATCAGGCTTATAGTTTCGAAGAACAGCATTGTGTCATGAAGTCAAAATAACAAATTTTAATTTTTGGCATGTTCACTTCTTGTATTATTATGTTCAAGTAAAATTGTAGAAATTGCGCTCTTGTAACTGTTGCGATAATTTGGCCTAGAGGGATTGCGGAAGCTAGAGGGGAATCGATATTAAACTTCGTCCAATGTTATTTCCATATTTTTCCACTTGGATTTCACACATATTTGGTGCAGTGAATATCTGTAAAGTGATCTTTATCCATGAATATTCATCGAGGTTTTATTTTTCGAGCGTTAGTCAGCTTCTGATTAATACAATATCGATTTCGAATACTGATTTCACATCAGGATTGTATCTAATTTTTGCTATCTGAAGAACAGAAATTCAAGAATGAAATTTTCGGTGAATTTTGTTTTATTGTGCCGGTATGTTTTTAAAATGAGCATTTGACGAATGACCAGCGAGACCACCAAATTAACTCGCAATTTTGACGATGACCAAAGCAGCAATTTCTACGCCCCTATACTAGCCCTTGTCCAATTTCCCCAAGCTTTTTTTTCTGAAGAAATTGTAGCACCAGCTGTTACTTGATTTCGTTGCAATCCACACGCAGTGATCTTCACCAAATGAGGATCATGAAGTCCATCAAAGCGCTGACCGCAGTTGTTAGCAGCAATTTTAACAGATCACTCAGGATTTTCCCCATGGCCTTCTCTTCTCGCTTCGCCTTGTTTCATTGGGTGTCGCATTGCCCTTTTCTTTTCTTTTTTTGTTTCCCTTTTACTTTGTGTGCATGTAACATGCTATGATTATCGTAGCTTTTCTACGCTCCCGATGTTCTTCCGTGCCACCTTTTCAGATACTTTTAGACAAGCATTGTCCATGAGCCATGTGTCGGATGTTTATGGTCAGTTTCTTTTAAGGGTCTTAATTGGGCACTTACGTGTCCAATTGGTTTGCACTTGATGATGGCTCTTGCCAGCTTCTCCGGAAAAATCATCAAGAGCCGAGGCGGTTAATCGCCAATTAACGAACTGCTACGCGATTAGTTTAGACGACTAGTTTGGCTAATTTGCACGTTCTAAATGGCACTGCCCTCGTCAATGTGCAGTGCTTTTGGCACGGTCAGTTATGAAGCGATCGTGGCAAAGCAACATTATTACTATTAGTTTGGTTGAAGTACGTGTGCAGTATATACTCGTCACCAACGATATCGCACCATGTCAAATTTTGCATGCGAGAGCAGAAATTTGTTACTGACTATCAACTTACAGAATCAGTATACCTTTTATACTTGTAAGCTTGCTTGTTTGCATTGAACAACAGCTTGGTTCAAAAATTAATTTAATTGGCTATTGAGTTTAGTTTTGTTAAACTTCAATGAATATTTGACAAACATGAATGAACCTCCGATTTTTTCGAAATTATTCAAATTGATTAATATTAAACAATTACAGTCGTTAACTATCTTGTTCTGGAGATTCGGCTGCAGTAAACGCCTACTCGGGTGGACAAAGTAAATATCGGCCATACACGTACATGGACATATGACATCCATAAGTAGCTGGGTTGATAGATTACACCTCCCATATTCTTGCTGACAGTAGGGTACTGCGTGGAATTGACTCGAATCGAATATAGTAAGTCCAGAAACTGGCCTATACGGATATCCATATAATGTATATGTTTTACATTTTTGCATGTGGCCATAAATATATATATATCCAAACCTTGAAAATACAGAATAGTGGCTTATATTAAAGTTATTTTTTATTTATAGTGGCACGTAAGTACATGTACATATGTTCATATATTGGGGATGCTTAAGGAAAATAAGCAGTTATGTTGCGTTTAGTATAAAATCGAATATTTTCCATATATGGCCATATAATTGTATGTCCAAAACGGCCCATAATTGTACATGGTCAGTATTACACATACTTTCCACCTGAGTATAATGTGCATTTATCTGACAATCTGGTATTCTGCGCATCCAGCAATATTTAATCTCCAAAAAAAATGCTCTCGCATTTGTACAACCATATATGTACATTTACTGCACCCTGCGTGCACGGTGACTGGTTTTTCACTTGTGATTTTAACCCGAAATATTTTTATCTCCTGGTTTTGTTGAGTTATTCGACAAAAAGTAGCTTCCTGTCCGCGCGCCGTGGTAATAACAGTTAGTTTAATTAGGGGGAATTCCCTCCCCATCCTCCGCTTTTAAATGAAGTCAGGCCTATGCATGCATGGTAAGGTATTTGGGTCTGTGGCACTCATTTGAATCGCCATGGCGTGCAAATGGCCAATATCTCCGTTAACATGCTTATTTATTTATACGTGCATTATGTTTAAAAAAAAGTATGCGCATTACGCGCGTAATTACTGCCCGTTTTGTTGCCTGTTATATCGGATGAAAATAGGCCTAGGCGCATAACGGTCCATGGCGTAAATGGACCCGCTTTAGGCAACACGATATATTGTGTGCTCGCCTACCTTTTATTCATTGCTCCAAGAATGAAAATGAAAAGGGACAAAGCAAAATGGGAAGAGTTGCAATAGGCTAATTAGATGCTGTCGCCGTTAATTAGGTGGAACTTGGCATCGGGGCTGTTGGCAAATTACCACATTTGCAATGTCGAGACCTTAGATACATAGCAAACTAGGTGTGCATTCAGCAAATTGACTAGCGCGCATATATTTGCATGCTGATTGGGTGAGAAGGAACGCGAGGCCCTATACACGTTAGCTCGGATATTGTACGCATGTGCCGAGCGTATACATATATTTTAGGGCGCCTAAATAGTGTCGTAGCGAGGTTCAGCTGTTTAAATTTACCATGTGAGATTTAATGTTTCGACTTGATGAAAAGGTGGGGAGTGCTCTTCGGGATTCCAAATCCCGCATCACGTTGTGCCTGGCAGCGGTGGTGTTTATGGTGTTGATGGTGGTGTGGTGGAGAGGAAAGGGTGATTAGCGTGCCATCACAACGACTGTCGCACAACGTGGTCCCAGTTATGAGGTGGTGGGCGTTTAGACAAGTGCTTTCTGGAAAGATGGCGAATTCGAGCGATGTGAGACTGTTGAGGTGGCAGTATGGGGTGAATTTCGTCTCTATGATCCATAAGTTTTAATGCTGTCCCAGAATGCGGAGTCATTAACGTCCTACATTAACGCCCTATTGCATACTTATTTCACTCGTGTCGTTTACGATTGAACCAGTGTGATGTGGTCTGCACATTGCGAGGATAAAAAGGATAAAATAAGTATGGTAAAAGTAATTCAAAATTAAGTCTTTGATGACAAATGCGAATGCCAAAACACTTTGATAAGAATTTTTTGTTTGGACAATATCAAACAGTTTTGGAATATCGCAAACCGAAACCCCATCACAAAAATGCTTCTGTGATGCGAGCAGCAAATACATCCTTTTGGTCTTTAATTTTACTGTTACTTGGGGGGGGGGTGGATCTGTATCCAGCAATGTTTCTTCCAGCAAGCTTCTAAAATGCTTTCAGCGGTTGGTGCTTGAGGTGCACCGCCATTTCTCAGCCCGCACGCACTTTTCCGTATATGATTATTAATTCCCGCCCTTTTAAAAATCACTTTATAGCTATCGATTACATAAAAGCCCAGGTTTTCCATCGTGGTTTCATGACCCATCCCATGAAACCCGCCTATGGCACTCGCTCATCAGTGCTATTAGTTAGGTTGCGCTGAAAGCACAATGGAGCCAATGGAGGCCATCCTCCATTGTGCCTAACTCCACCCCTTCTCTGTAGCAGTATTTTAATATAACATCCCATTATTGCGCATCATTTTTTTTGCCTCAAGGCACAGCTCCTGGTGTCATAACCAGGTATTACCTGCCTGTATTTTTAAATATCTTAGTACAAAACCAGTGAGATCGTTGCTCTTTGTCGTGAATTAGGTTGTTAGCACGCAATCCCAATTAATTACAACTTTTATTTGCGTTTATATTCATTTTTATTAGAGAAAATGATGTAAGAGTACTTTTAAAGAGTCGAGTGTTTTGCTGATTTAAAAATCGTATAAGCTGTTCAACCCGTGCGCCATTCAGCGGTCTTTTTGATATTTTAGTACTATATACATGCATCCCAATGCTTTGAAAATTGGTTAATTTAACAGTTTACTGAAAATTTGTTATTATGTATTTGTTAAGTGCTCTTTCCCCGACTCAGTTGCAGAAAAGTGTTTAAAAACATCAAATTGTCATTTATGTTAATGTTTTTGATTTAATTAATTTGTGGTTTAGGAAATTACAAGTATTTTACTGTCGTATGAATACACGATGTATTTTTCAACTTAAAAAATTGTATTGTTCATATTATGCTAACCATAGTTTAAAAAGAATGGAAAATGAAATCATCGTTCATAAATGGATAATTTTTTTAACCGTCTTAAAGCATCGTTAAATAAATTTTCAAGTCCTTCTAATGCCATTGCGTTTAAATTGCTAAATTTTGCCGAGATGATGATGAGAGTGAAAATAATTTAAATTCTTTAAAACGTTTTAATGCAGCAAGTTGTTCCATTTTTTCAAAACAGTTGTAGAATATCATTAGCTTCTATTCAAGTCTATTAGATCAGTCTAATAAAAATACTGCACTGTAAATAAAACCGAACGTTGCATTGCATTGGGATCGCTGTTTTCTATTTTCCTTTCTTCGCGCAAGATGGTGCCACGTGAGTGTTCCCTTTTTTTGAGAGGCGTCTGACATTGCTTTTCGTTGGCATAAGCCATTTGGCATTGATTAAGAAGTCGTAATAAAGCTGCGTGATGTCTGCTAGCTGGTTTGCGCACAATACTGTTTTCGCAAATTGTTGATCGCAAATTAGCAGTTGGTGATCATTGAATGCGCATGCATTCATTATGGCATGCATGTCATAACAGCCGGGTTTGTCAGCACACAAATATATGTCTTCACTATCCTCTGTTTTAAAAGCTGATTGGATCCCCCATCTGGTGCCCCTAACTGCCTCTTCCCCACCCCCTCCCCCTTTCCATGGCAGTTTATAGTTAAAGTGCTTGGATTAGTGGTGTTCGCCCCTATCCGAGAAAACTCGAAGTTCGTCCTAATCCCCACCAAATGCACACTTGCTCTAATATGCACAATGTATGCATGAACATGCAACATTTTCATCCCAATGTACTCTTTTCTTTCTCCGTACGACCTGATGTGGCTTTCTCGACATCATATATACGTCCGCCCCATTTTTTCTCTGGCGATGCCCTAATGTGCCCCCACCTACTTTCTGCTATTCACCAATTTTTTTTCCGTTACCAATATTAGCTCCTTATATGCTTCAATATATGTACGAGGACCGTCCAGGAAGTGCCACTGCATGCACTGCACTTGAAAATCAAACGAAATGTCCAACTCCTAGGTGTTAGCATGTTGTTGTTTTTATTTTGCAAGGAGCACGATTGTGTTGCGTTTATTTGGTAGATTAGAATTGATCTATCGATCGGCACTAACATGAACAGTTTTTGAGGCAGAAAACGTGAGATTTTAAAAGGTATAATCTCACTTTGAAGCCATGTTTGAAACGAGCGAATTTTAAGATTTCGTTCCAAACTTTAATTTATCAGTTGAGTATATGAGTAGGCCTACATATGAATAAAATGCTAGTGCTTCTTTAAGGTAGGATTGCGATTAGAAATTATCATTTCTTTTGAACAGCGTTATCCAGCCTGTGGCAAAACGACAATTTTTCTTATTTCATTTATTGTTTAAATCTACTAATCAGCAAAATGGAAGAATTCGAAAATATTGAGTGAACTAAACAAATTTCAATATATTTATATATTCAATATAAACTGGTAGCTTTACAGTTATCCATAAAAAGGACATGGGATGATAATGAATTTTGAGAGGATCTTGACTGGCTACAGATTTAGATTACTGTAACGGGTGTATAAGTTGTAAAAAAGCATTTGATAACCGATCTTTTGAGTCCTCCCTCGCAGACCTATATAACTTTCCCGTTTGCGTTTGCATCTGGTCTACCATATTTACAGTTCGAGTGCCGATGTGGATGAAGTAGGGGTATTGCATCCAGTGTATATGGCTATTTGCTTTCTGAAAGACCAATCAAGCGTATAGAAAAGTATGTTTATGTGCCCATGGACCACAGTTATAACCGTCTCAATGGTTAATGTATGCAAATGATCCCCGATACAGGTTACATCAAAGTACAAACAGCTCCTGCTTTATCCCTTATTCCCTTTTATTCGCCTCTCCCCTTAAACATTGGCGGTCTTGGAAAAAAATAAGGCTATTTGATCGGAAGGGAGGGGAAAATGTTGGGAAAAAAATGATAGAAATAATATAAGCTTTCTTTGTATAAAAGAGAGATGACACTGGATCTTCCATTTCTGTTTTACCAGAAAAATCCATTCATTATTGATGGATTCACGTTCAGACCAGAAAAAAAGTACAATTCTGTTTATGGGTGCATGTTCCGCCGTAATATCGGATAAAAAAAAACTTGCGAAGAATAAAAAATGTTATTTCTGTATTGGCCCTAGACATCCTTGCACTAATGCTTTTGGATATGGACTCGTGTGGCTCCTCATTGAAGTTAAATTGAAGTTGCAAAGGGAGGCTGCCTATGAATAAAATACAGAGCTGAACAAAAAAGGTTCTTCCCAACTTAGCCCCTGATGTAAAATACAGCTCGCTTCCTCTAATAAACTCCCATATTGTCACCATTTATAACGTGTAATGCAGTTTATGGTACGGAATCCCAAATAACATTTTTATTTCCCCGATGCAGTCTAGTGTCAAAGAAGTCCTAAGCCCTTATAACATAACCATACTTAGATAAGCGTATAAACGCAACCCTACCTCCTCCCTCTTCAACAAATGCTCTGGATGATTTTTTTTCTCTTCTTTTTCTGGGCCTTAGTTTGCATATAAGCCATCCTTGTGGCTGCGAGTACTAAGGCCAATATCACGTTGTACAAGAGACAAGAATAAGCCCATTTGCAATCTACTGGAAATTCACGGTATAACAGTTGGACTTGTGTTATGCAAATTCTTAATGCCATTGTGTTCAACTAGACTTTTCTGCCTATCTTTTCTAAACTGCTCCACGCTGAAGTGAATACAAATTTGGTCTCCCAAATAGACTCTGTGAGACTCTTTGCATGCTGCGTGGAGTGTCAGGGTGAAGTCACTCAAAGACCACGATTGATAATCATAGGAGGGCGTGTAACCTCTCGAGTGTGATCGTTCAAGGAGATTGCCGTCTGACCTCTCGTTTGTTACAAATAGGTAACAGATTGTGTACCATTTAAATTCTTCGGAAATTGACCCAGTTGTCTGGCTTGATCCTTTTTATGATCTCTTATCGACTCGGTTCAAAGCTACTTTCTCGGCTATTTCGACGTAATTTTGGCGTCTGTCAACCACTGCCACTTCTTCCTTCGAGCCTTCAAATTGAGAAAGTTTTTAAAATGGCAGAGAGACCATTCATAAAGATCTCTCTCTGCTCTTCCCCTTCGCCTGGGTTTGCATTTATGATACGATTGAAGCCTCTTTTATCTGTTAAAGTAAAGAGGTTGCATTATGGCATTGATATTATAATATATATATATATATATATATATATTAATATTCCTAATTTAAAATTTTCAAAATACCAAAAACTAGACTATGTCAAGTTAATGTTGTTTCATCATTTGTCTTTGTGCAAATCAAAGCAAGCGCATTTATTTCCAGTATTCTGAATTTATTTTCTCATATGCGGTAAATTATTCAGGAAAAATGTGAGCATGAAATTTTGTAATGGGTAAAAACAGGATAACCAAAATTGAATAAGACTGATTGTTAATGCATGTATTCCATTCTAGTTTTAAAAATGCTTCTTCTTTACTAATCATATCCTTATAAAACGGTTTAATAAAAAATACTAAATTTATGACTATCATGCTTCATTATGCTTCTTACATAAGATTCACCTCACTGTCTTAATGTGTTGTTTATGATAAAAAAATCTAAGAATAATTAACACGCTTCTATTTACCACTACACTAGATTTTAGGTTGCTTGTGGTCGATCGTGGTTTTTATCTTCTTTTGCGCTTTGTGTTTGCTAAAGACGTTTAAATATGGAGTATGCAGTGATGTTGTGATTATTATTAGTGCTAATTAAAATCGGTTTCTTGGTAGGATGGTGTCCATTTTGAAAAGCCAAAGGAGGAAGAATTTACACCTGAGCAAATCAAGCTGATGCAAACCCAGGACCTAAAATACATTAACTTCAAGAGAAGCTCAGAAGCGAAGGTATGAATGCAATTAGTTTTAACGTATACATGTGTTGTTATACCATCATTTTCATTCTTGTGTGGTTCTGTTTTTGACAAAATCAATTAGAAAATCGACAGACTGAAAGCTTGCCATCACTTGTTAGAAGTGGCTGATCGGCCAAAAAACACGCATACGTTTTTCGTGGATAATACAGAAAAGGGTATGTTGATTATTGTATTTTACTTATTTTCTGGCTTCTTCAAAGGTCTCCATTGAATTTTTTTTAAATCTTAGCTAAGAAATTTGACGTCATAAGCCATTTGGATACACATCCTGCTTTGATCGACCGAAGTTTTAACCGACTAAAGATGGAAAAGTTGAAGAACAAGTCGATCACATGTCCGCTGGATCAAAAGACACTCCAGGTATGTTAAATGATAGGTGTTTTAAAATTTCTTTTTTCCTTATCGTTTTATCACGATGCTCAAAGTGCGTTTTGGATAATGCATGACAGTACAAGACTTAATAAATGTTGTGCAAGGGGCCATCATAAATGTATATTAAAATGTATCAGGTTTTATCAAGCAGTCATTTAAAATAATTGTATCCTAACATTGGAAAATGTGGTAATGTAATAACAATTTTGGCCAACATTTTGCATCTGAGATGCCATCCGTTTTTCTGCCCTATCTCTTTTTTCAATTTGAATACATGATACGATGTTTGTCCAGGGTGACCACACATATGGAAAGCAAGGAAAAGTGAGGGAATTCTAGATGGGGTGGCTGGACTGTTACTTCTGGGTGTTAAAAGAGCATGAACTGGTGAAGAAAGAGATAACAATAACAACAACAAAACGTTTTGTATCACAGAAATCTCTGGAATGATGTTCATTAAACATAGTATTTTAAGGTGCTTAAAGTACAAAGGAATTGTTTATAAATATTAATATTTTAATCAATTTTATTGATAAAAATGTAATTGCTAAGAAATTACTAGAGCTGCTAATTATAAACCTTGTAATTATGGGCTTGTATAGCTGATGCAATAATCAATAACATAATCAGGGAAATTTAAGGTAACATGACCTACATGGAAATGCCAAGGTTTTGATTTGAAAAAATGTAATAAAAAAGTGTGGTCACTCCTTTGTCGTGGATGAACTTGAAAGCCTGAAGTTTGGTAACGAAAAAAAGCGTTGTTGGAATGTAATTCGAACCAGTGCTGTTTAATTGATATCGGTGGTTGGTGTACGCCATTGACCGCAGTAAATACGGCTTTTAAATTTAATGTTTTGACCGCAGGATCTGGGCGGTGCAAGGGGCATTGAGACAAAGGGCAGCCCTGGTCGGTCCAATGCCATCCTCCCCCTGAAAAGGCGCAATTGCTATTGGGTCATAATTCACGACGCTTAGTGTTTCTGGTGGAGAAATCAGCGACTCATTCAGTGTGATAGGGCTTTATGGGAAGAGTGGATGTCATATAATCGGAGCAGCCCTACAATGGAGTACTTGTCACTCTATTGTGTCATTAGGCGCTGACTTTCTGGATGCTTGTGACGAGGCCCGAGAAGAGCAGAAGGAGAGAAAAAAAAGCGTGACCCCGGTCATTGTCATCATTTCTGTTTGATGCGTTGCTCCGCTCCACTTCTGCTCCTCTGACTTTGCAATTCCACTCGAAATTGATTTCCCTTCCACGCGTTTATCATTTCTGATAGTGATGGGTTTGATCCCGTCATAAAGAAGTTGCACCAATCCTCCCTGGCTGCAATTGTGCTCAAAGCACACAACTCAAGTTAACGGCCACGTCAGGCGCTCTCATTGGACGAACGACTTTTTATTTTGTCATTGTCGGCGCTTTCCTGTTTTCTGATTTTCTCAACAATTGGGGGGAAACTAAAAGGAGATTTATAGATCGGCAGCTCGGGGGAAAAAAAAAAGAAAAAAAGTCAAAACTGATACCCCCGCACAACTTTTACATCAGTTATAAATTTCGGTTTTTATTCTTTTCTCTCTAAATGGGGCTATTTCGAGGCGCATAACCCATTGCCGATGCCGAGACCGAAGCTGGGTTCCACCCGAAATGCGCCTTTCACACTTGGCAGCTCTCCAGCGAATTTTGTCCTGGACCGAAATTTTCCGATCTGCCCCGAATTTTGCATCTTACGGCCGATATTGATGGCCGCGGTTTTATGGCCGATTTTCGGTTCCATTTGCGGAGTTTTGTGCGCATCTGCCTGCTACCAGCCGAATGGGTTTTGACCAAACCCTTGGGCCCTGGCGCTTAATTGATCTTAGCATACATTTCTTGAATACCAATCATCTTGAATACTAATCATATGTTGACATAAATGTATATGGTCAAATGTAAGGAAGTAAAATACAGTATATATAGATGTACATGTGTATTGATAGGATTGGGCATTTCAATGAACTTATAGGTCCATTTGTGGACAATTTCTGGCCTAACCATGTATGCAATAAGCCGTAAATGTCCATATATGACCAATATTCAATTCTTTCACCCGGATAAAGTCACGTGGGGGCACTTGTTTCGTCCAACCCACAGATTTCAGCAGCTCAGCTAACGTTTTCCTAAAATCAGATGGAAATTTGTGAATCTGTCAGGCATCGATTTTAAATTAGCCACAACGTTTTACCCTCTTTAGTTTACGTTAAGTGTAGCTTAGGCCGAAGCCTAGTTGGTTTGAAAGCAACTAGGTGTGAACGCACAATGGATGGTCTGCGGGTTTTCTACCAGAATGCGTCTGACAGTGCAAGCACAATGGATTTTGACACTCGACATGTTACGGATGGGCTGTTTGGCTGCATCCTACCTCGGTTAATCCGCCCTCCTCCAAGGTCCTCCAAGGGTCTGCAGAGTCCTCTGAAGCGGCGACAGCAGTGACTGTCCTCCAGTAATCCCGAGCTGTCATCTCGTCACTTTAGCCCGGGTTTTGGCCAATTGTGCATAATTGGGCATATTATGACAATTATCTGTAAGAGATCTGATTATTGAAGTCTTCGTCGGGGGACGCTAAACCCACCGCATTTTTATTTTTCCGTCCCTAATTTAATCAAAATGCAGGGGGCATCCCCCACTCCTGGCCAGGTTCCCCTCCTGGGTCCTGGCTCCCGTTCAGGTTTACGCCCCACGCACCATTGTCACCGCTCCCTGCTCCGTCACAATACGGAAATTGTAGAAAAGAATCAGGGGGAAAAATTGCCTCAAATAGGATTGAGCGAGCAACTCTTGGGGGTTGGCGCTGGCCTTTGTGCCCCATTGTGCTCACCAAAAGCTCAATGGGATCTTTGTGGGGAAGGGATTCCGGCCCGGGCCAGCGTCCAGGCTCGGCTTTGACGTTACAGGGTTCACGTATGTTTTTCTCCCTGTTGCCCGTGTTGAAGTGAGGCTTCTGATATTCTTCTCTGCGCAGCTGCTATTCTATTCAGTCACTTCAAACACCAGAATTAGCCAACACTCTCTCCTTCAAACGTGTTACCCATAAACAGAGACCAGATTAAGAGCAGTTTTTTCCCGTGCGGAGGACACTTGGCGCATACTTGGTTTGGTAGATCTGCAACGAAAACAATGCCTCTTGAGGCTGTTCAGCACCACGAAGGTGGCCATGTACCTCCGCCACAGAATTTGACGTCAGTTGCTGACAATTCTGCTCTGCTTACCTCAACTTCCTCAAGCCCTCTGTTGACCTTGACTTGTCTGCTTCCGTGACGGTCGTTTTCGTTTCAACGGGATCTGTTTGGAACCATTTTTTGGACAAAATGTGTTCTATAACTTCTGTTTTGCAAACAATACAGTCACAACTTGTTGGTTAGTTGTTTAGCCATCATGAAATAAAGGGTGCCAAACCATTAATGTCAAGCGTCAAAAAATCAACTTTTCAGGAGAAAGAAAAATTGAATGGTTTCGTGAAAAATAACGATAGCATTAATTGTACACCAATGACGCTTAATTTCAAAAAGAAAAAGTTGTGCAACACTAGACGATGTGTGTGTCACGCACATTAGCATTACGTACGAAGGTGTTGTTGTGGTGGTACAGTCAGTTTTAATTTCATTTGGGATGTCCCAATTGATTACTTACAAGAATAGGTGTGGGAATGTCCTTACAATGTAGGCCTATTAAGCTAAAAAAAACGTATTTTAGGTGGAAGGGTCGGGCACTTACGACGTTATGACTGGGCATTCTTTAAATAATTACTAAAGTTTTGAAAGAAAAGTTACAATTTTAAGATGGCATTGGGTTCTGGCAAACAACTTTTGGCATTTGCACGATTATTTTCACAATAACGTAATTTAAAAAAATAATAGTTGAGTGTTAAATGATCTCACGGTCTCAAAAGGTGTTATCTGGAAATGAGACGTTATGCTAGATTGAAATTTGATGGATATAAATATGGAAAAATGTTGACACATGCTAAGGACCTTATGACATCTTTTGGTTCTGTTTCTTATTTACATTTACGTGCTTTTTGTCCAAATATCATCTGAACTATTTGTGCTACACATAGGCCTATATTAGTACAAATGACATGTTTCGCACAATTGAAAACAAAATAATTGAGATTGTCTTTAATTAAAATTGTATTTGGTACAGGGCTCTGAGTACGCATGTAGCTACTCATTTGACCAATGTTTTATGGTCTGATCACTAAATAGGCACCATTGTTTTTGGCACTGATTCACTATTTGGGAGCGTCAAATATTGGTATTTTTATTTTATTTGAAACTAATCCACGTGACTGGTCCTGCATTGTAGAGTGAAATCATCCTAATTTCATCCCGTAATCTGTGTGCTGTGAAACTCGCTGATTATTCGCGAATGTCCCGAGGTTTTTAGCGGTTGGAGGGATTCAATCGGTAGAAATTGACGAGAGAGGGATTCACTGACTGGGTTAAAGTGATTTAGAGCGAGCGGAGATGAAAATATAAAATATTGGACGGTGTGGGTCGTTAGTGGGACTCCGCTGATGGAAAATGGCGGCTGAGATGTATAGGGGGAATTAGGAGAGAGAGGGGGGTCCCACTGAAGGTGCTGAGCCGGCTAATAGGCAACCACAACAAAGGGGGACCTGAATAGTTTTCGTTTCGCGTTGACAGATGGCAGGAGAAAAGGCTGATTGAACCTGAAGCGGAGATGGCAGTGTGGCAGCCGAAACTTTTGTGGGACCAAATCTGGGCTCGTCTCCTGTCAGCGCCCATCATTGGGGGTATTGACTCGCTCTGGGAGCCCTGAAAGCCGTTTTGGGGCAAAGGGGCAAATGGGATGTTCCCCAATTCATCCCACCAACGGAGACCCAGGAAGTTTCGCTAGGCCCTCGCCAGATGGCGCTTTTTTGGTCGCTCGCCTGGAAAAGGTCCTCCTCGCTGAATTTTCTAAACAAACGTGACTTTTCGTACCCTTCCCAAAGAAATGCGGGTTCTTGTTTATGTTAAATATTGAAAATTAGCATAATCGTGGGGCAGAAAATGCACGCGGTGAAATTTGTAAAATAGATTTTAACGATGTTCCAATAGCTCTGTTTGGTATGGACCAGCTCCCCTGCCAACTGGGCGGAAGATGTATCGATAAACATGGAATATGTCACACTGTATGTGAATTCATCAAATTCAGCGTGCAATGAGAGATGTCATGCTTGCATGTACATACTGTATAGCACGTGTAATTTCCACTTCTATGTTTATCCTTAAAGTTAATTTTTGGCAAACGCCTACATATAAAGAGTAGTAGCCAGATGAAAAATTGTCCATACCTGAATGTGCTTCGTTCGTTGGTGGTTGTTGTTATTGAATAAGATGTTAAAGATGTTTTCATCAAAATATTATCCATATATAGGACCATATTTAATCAAATATGGCTTCGTAAACCTTCATGCACATATGTACGTTGACTATGGTCCTATGTACGGAAAATGCACTAATATATGCGGTATTGTGAGATAGTCATACATTTTCGTAATTGTTGTTTCTAATCCTATAAAATTTTGTTAAACATTATTCTGGAAAATGTTTTGAGGACATAGCCTATTTATGCTGGGCGTAATTATACTGGTACTTATTTTAGCCTTAATAATTAAAAGAAGTTATTTATTTAATAATATTTTGTCATTCAGTGAAATACAGTCATGACAGTTGCTTTCTTCAAATATTTATGAACTTAAATTTTTAAATCATTACTGAATGAAATTTTTATTTTTTTCTGTTTTTTAGAATAAAAAACAACTGTTGATCTTATTTAATGTAATTCACTTTAAACGTATTTTGCAGTACAACCAATCCAGACACATTAAGATGATAATTATGACGTCCTTTGGTTAGGATCAAGCCTTGAGTATCTCATTTTTTTAAAATAAAATATTATCTTAATCGAAAATTTAACTTGTTAGCCTTGTTATAGCCTTGCAGTTTCTCACATTTGTTAGCGGAAAAAGTATTTAGATATTTTATTTGAAGTAAAAGGCTTCGTGTGAGTTTACAATACATTCTTAGAAGTTGAATGCTGAGCTTGGCAGATCCATTCGTTTCCATGGACACCCTGTCTTCTACTCTTCTTCCCTGTCCTCATCCCCACGTTATCGCCAGTCACAGACATAACAATAAAGAATTGCCAAAAAGGACAGAAAATTGCGCAAATGAAGCCAAAGCCTGGTGATTTTTGTGGTACGATAAAAAAACCGAGCTAATTAAGCGTAGCACAGTTAAGATACCGTGTAGAACTACATGGATGGATTATCTGCATTAATTTGCATCTAATTATGGCGAGCAACGAAGGCTTCTTCGTTTTCACTCTCTCAGCTCGTCTTATAGCCTAAGTTGAAACTAAATGGGGACCGATACCATAAATGTATACGTAAGGCAGTGTACAAGCATTAGAACTTCTCTAATTTGGGCTCTTGGAGGACTAGGGACAAATAGTGTCTGGCTAAGGAGGTACTGTTTGTTCATTGTTTAAATTATTGAAATTTTAGTATGAACGCTTTCTTAGAATTTCGAATAAATTGCCCGCAGCCCTATATTAACATTTAGACAGTAATATATGCAGCATTAATAGCATGTTGAATAACCCGCTCTTTATTCTTAAATGATTGGCTTCTATGCTCTGTAATTTGTAGTTAATGATAGGTCATATTACTGATAGAAAATAAAGAAAATATAAAAATTCATTCTTAAGAGTAAATCTTCATGGGAAAAAATTGCGATGTGGAATAATAAGATGCAGACTTCACTTTTATTTTCAAAGTGTAGGCTAAAATGCCAGGGATATGCAATTTCAGGGTTCCTAACACCTGAGTCTTAAGCACTAAGGAATTGTTTTAATATTTTCGTCTATTTTAAAAATAAAGATGCAATTGCCCCAAAATTACTAGAGCTGTAAAAAAATTGATAGTGCGTTATTAATTATATATTTTAATTGTTTGTTATTATTCCCTTTGATATTTTGCTACAAATTTGATTTTTAAAAATTTAGGGAAATTTTCCTGGGTTGGTCAGGGAAAGGCAGGGAAATGATTTTGCAAATTTTAGCACGAACACTACGTATACACTGTAATATAACTCCTGAGCTACCATTGTGTGGTGTAGCGAATATTGAATGAAATAAATATTACATTGGTATTAATTCAATACGAACTCGATGTTAGCTTGACCAGTGAACATTTCATGTACCTATCTGAACTACCGATGGAAATTGACTTCCACAATCGAAACCTGTTAAAATACTCAGCCTCCGATGCCCTTTCTTCAGAGGTGCTCAAGAACCGAGGTTTGCATGTGTTATGTGTAGAGAGGAAAAGGGGTCGCATTCCAGAACAAGGAACCATCAATGAAAGAAGTAATGTTGTAGATTTCAGAAAGCTTTTGTTGTAAATGTCGAGGGTGGGAATTTGATGGTGGGGAGAAGAAGCAAAGATAAAAATGCCCGTTAAGAATTTAATTGATAGTATGAGTAAATGTTAAAATGTGAACAGACGAAGGAGAAGGGCTGTAAAAAAAAAGAAATGCAGAGTTGTGATTGTGAGGTGTGGCAGTAAGAAAAACACGCTTTCTGTCTTCGTTGCAGTTTTTTATTTGCAGTAATTAATGTTCGTCCTTCTATCTTTTTTTTGCCTCTTAGGAAACTGGCAGAAAGAGAGAAAAGGAGTATAAGGAATTATCTGATCGCATTGACAGGGAGAAGAATCTTCTAGTCCTGTCTCAAAAAATGGAAATAAAACGGAGTTTAATGGTAAGTCAAATCACGGTTTTATTTCGCTCTAGTTTTTATTCGAAAAGAACCTATCGAGAATTCATAAGGAAGGTCAGAAATTAGTTGTTTAATTTAGTGAATATATTATGGGCATGTTATTGATTACGGTCATACATGTGCATTACATGTGCTTGTTTAAACATGCCAAATGCTGAGTACAGAATGTTAGTAAAACACTTGTGTGTCGTACTCAGTAAACGTAAAAATAAGTTATTTTTACTGAAAAAAAACTGTGCTGGACACCTGTTTTATGACTATTGAATGCATCGTAATAACGTAAGATCTTTTAATGGAAGCTTGAGTGGCTATTAATTACAAAAAGGATTTCATTGCGATAACGCTTTGTGAGAATTTAATAGCTTCGGAGCGTCGAAATTAAGCAATTATTTCGCCGTTCGTCAAGAAATGTAAATAAGAATGAATTTTTAAAAAATCCTCAACCTCCGCGAAGAAAACTGTTAACAATCCGAGCGTACTAATCGATGAATTCCTCGGGTTTTAAGTATTTAATTAATAAATGTGCCTTGGGAAAAAGATCTTTGCACATTAGCAAAGTCGACTCATCTTGATTAAATTACGAGTGACATTTTTCAGTCGCTCAGCAAATAACGCCAAAGGTAGTGTTTATGCAGCTCACTTAGGACCTTTAAGAGCAAAATATTGAAATAAAAATCGTAGTAATGAGTTTCAAACAAATGTTTTGCGATGTTCTGTAACTAAACATCATATTGAATCGAAGTCATTGAGGACAGGATTTTTTTTCTTTGGTTTTGAGGCCCCAAAGCAGCAATGAAATCATTCAGTCACTTTTATTATGAACGTTACACAGGACCCCTCCATGAAATAGGTGAAATCTGTCTTTGTTACTAAATATAGTCGTAGCTGGGCTACTCCAGCTCGAAATGATCCCAACATGTGGTAAAAAGAAGGGGACCTCGTTTCAAAACCATATTTTAATGACCCGCTGCTCTAACAAACAACTCGTGCTGATTTTCAGGCTGGAGTCAGCCGGGTTAATGAGGAAATACGCGGACCTCTCGCATATCAAAAAAGAAATATTACATTTGAAAGCCATATGCACGCATTATGGCGTCTACCGTGTTCATAAATATGCCTCCGAACGAGTCGCATTTGCCATTTATTTCGACTCTGGGTTTATGGCAGGTGGTCGCTGCAGTTTGGAGTTCGTATTTTTGCCGTTTTTAAACCCTGCATGGTTCGCACACTGACAACCACCTGCGGCATATGCCTGGATGTTTTGCTCACTATTTGGGATATAGTCTGAACAATGAGTATGACATGCTGATTGGCCCTCCTGTGGTTATGCAGTTATCATTTTTGGTAACATCGAACATGTCTACTGGCAGACCTTTCTGATATTTGATAGCGATATTTTTTTGAATAAACACTGTTTAGTTTTTGTTTTAAATTCATGTTTTACTTGCTAATGAGGTGGCTAATTAAATGGCCTATAATTGTATTCCAAAAAAAAAATGACATAGATCCTCAATATATGATACATTCTGCAATTACGCGATAGACTAGAACTAACATTTATTTAAAATTCAACGTTCTTGGGAAGGAAGGGGGTGAATGCGAAGAATGAAACAAATATTTGTTCATGTATAGAAATGGAGGTTGACATAGTAGGTAAAAAAAGTTACCTGTTTCGTACCCAAAAAATCAAGAGCTGATGAATACAAGACCACCATCATGTCTTATCACTAGATAGTTACGAGCTCGTTGTGTTTCTTATTCTCACGATTGCAGTTGCGTCTGGAGTACATGGGAACCAGACCCAATTTGTGAGTTATTTCGTGTACATGACACCTTGACATCATACGTGCTGTTGATTGTACCTCTGAATGAACTTATTTCTAGGGTTGGCACGGTTTGGCAAAACAACCTTAAATTTATGAATGAGTAACTTAATTTGCACATTCTTCCCTTTTTTTTGTTGAGGTAGGGGGAGGTGGAGCGAAATAAGACCGGTTTTGGTCATACGCTTGATGAAATGGTAATTTTGGAGGTAATGTCTTTACACGCTCCCACAAAAAAGTACCAAGCGTTAAATGTTAGCCAATGAGATGACCGTGTATATGTACGGCGAGATAAGGGAGAAAGTGTGGCACTACGTGGGTTGACCGAATGAAACCTCGTGTTTTAAAAGCCATTAATTAGGATTCGCGTGTGAGAGGAATGTTTATTTCTTAATCCCACAAGAAGCTCCCCGTGATGACCGCTAATGGCAGGACAAAGAAACGTGCTCCAGGTGCTCTGCTCTCGCCAACATTGGCAGTTTCTTACCTTGGCATGTCAGGGTGTACGTAGTCACTAAAGGTTGATTTCATTTTCAGTACAAAGTGGCTATTTCTTCCACTTGAAGGAAATGCATGTTGTACTATGGCGCCTAATTTCATGAATAATTGTTTTTGTTTTTCAGGACAAGACGGGACCCTCCTACAAGAGAATCAAGCCTGGGACGGTGAATAGTGCGCCGATTTATAAATGGCAAAGTGTGCGAAACAGATAATTTCTGTAAACAGTAAACAAGATTAAACTGTTATTTCTTTAAACGTTTGTGGCTCTAGCTGTGATTTTGTCTGATGCAATTAAGCGATTTCCATGTTTGTACTTGAAGTAAATGTCTGTGGTTACCACCCCATACTGTTGTGATCATAACATTCCTATTACACTGTAGATGCAAACAAAAATAATTCTTGAAACGTTTAATCAAAGATGAATTTATGAATATTTATTTCAATGCTGGGATAC